>OU015490.1:16243546-16281046 GCA_907164885.2 Dolomedes plantarius
TAAATGCGATGATCAATGTATACAATTGATGTAAAATATATATCTATCTATATATATATATTTAAAAAAAATCGTAAGGGATATGCATTTTTTTGGATAATATCCAATCGTCTGCTGCATTAGAAAGAGAAAAAAATATTTTGTTTGTCTATTTAGTTGTTAGGCACGTGACGATAAATTTATTGAAAGTACCAGAAAAAGAAATCACGTGATCAGCATTTAATAAATTAAATTCTAAAAATTAATCTTTAAAAATTCACCAAAAATCAGGAAATGGAGGAAAAAATTCGAAAAAATTTTTATTTTGAAGGAATTTTTATGATCTTTCTCGTGATATAAATTTTATAACCCTCAATGTATTATTTTTAATGCAAACGTAAAAAAAGTTTAAAAAACAGCTTAAAAATTTAATTTAAAAAAATGTAAGAAGAATTTTTGAAAAATCTCTCTTAGTGCACCCCTACACTATAAGAAGAATCGCCATGCAAATTTTCAGCCCTTTAGGTCCAGCGGTTTGGTCTGTGCGTTGTATGTCAGTCAGTCAGTCAGTCAGTGAATGAATGAGTCAGTTACGGAACTGTTTTATATATATAAATTTTATAGAATAGAGAGCTCAAAAAACAGTATGCCGCGTAATAAAATCTAGGTATGTAAGGCAGGACATCATAAAAGCCATCAAAACCTACTATGACCTCTTGTGATCCCTTTTTTCGCACAGACAGGCAATGAAGGGCAAGCTCCAACAGATGCGAACCTCTCATGCTCCGCCCCTGGAAACACTCCCCATTTTTCACACCCACGAATCCCAACGATTCTAGGTTGCATTCCGTACAGCAATTTTCAACTCGTTCATAAAAGAATGCATTCATTTTGGTACGAACTGATCGTGGATAACTCTTTCCTCGAGCGGAAGATATTTATTAAGTGTTGCGTTTGCCGCCCTCTGGGTTTATCCTATCCAACTGGGTTAATACACTCTCTATAAACCCAATGCACCCATCTGCTCTATTATTCCACGATTCACACACAGAGAGAAGCGTTTGCAAACAGCAATCAGCAGATTGATTCGGGCTCCGTTCGTTCCGGGCAGGGCGCATCGCCTACGGAAGGGAAAAGCCTTTCTCGAGAATAGAATTAATGTCACAGAGCGAGCGAAATATCTGTGATAGTAGACCTGATAAGATGCATACATACGGAAAAATTTAGACTACTTTTAACTCTGTGAACAATTGAGACTATCTCTTTTACCCAGCCGGAAAACAAAATCGTTTATGAAGAATTATTCCATCCTCTAGTTTGACATTTAAATAAAGTCGAAATTGTACGAAATGAGACACTTTTGAGTACCCAGTAAATGATGGAAAAATCTGTCTCAAAGATTTTCCAAGTTGAAAGTATGTGACGAAAAAATACGTCCGAAACGCTTAGATGGTTAAAGGTAGTAAATCAAAGTAAAACATTACAGGGAAGAGGTCATCAAAACGCTGCAAATCGTACGATTATTTTCAATTTTTGAGTGTGTACACTATACAAAAAATTGTGAGGGATGATCAAACTTATGGAAATAAAGAGATACAGCTTCAAGGCGGAAAAATCCGAGAACTTTAAACATCCTTAAGAAAAACTTTAGATTTATTTCTAAAGTTTTTCTAAGCTGTAGAATTTCTTAATTTTTGGAATGCAACCTCAAAATCGATGCTGATTAGAAAGTTAGACATGCACACTAAAAGTTTTAAATGCTGTCTATGTTTCTATTTTAAATTATTAAAAAATGCCTTCAATTTGCTAAGAAAAGTTTCGATAATTTATTTTAAAATTAGATCGAATCGTTTGAAAGTTAGATGTCTAAAGAGGTGACAGAGGGTATAGAACCTATTAAAACTTTCCATTGACTTAAAACGGATTGTTTTCAGCTAAAACGTTGGTTTCGAGGTTAAGATTTTAAGGGTTAAATCAAAAAGTATTCATATATTTTAGAACGAAATTGGATATCATAAATAATTAAAAGTTATTTAAAATTATAAATCAGCCTTAGTTGCCTCGGCTTCATGATACATAAAAACAACGCAGTTAAAGATAGACAGTAACGTTTGGCGAATTCAAATTGTATGTAATATAGACAACCAACTTAATATATCAAAGTTATTGAGCACTGCTTCTAGTTTCAAAGATGACAAAAATACTTTGTCGTCAGTCTGGAGAAGAGTTCACTCTCTCTGAATCAGTCACGTGACATTCATACATTCTCTAACAATAGATTTTTAAGCTCTCATAAAGCTTCTATGTGCAGTATCTGAATATTTTATAACAGAATAACAAATTGTTTCTAGACCCCTGGAGTTTACTCTAAAATTATCAAAGATTATCTGATTTTAATGCAGTCAGCAACTACGCAAAGGATACGGGAACTGTGTGTTTATTAAAAAGAAAAAAGGCGAATTGTTTGTTTTTCGACACAACAAAAAATGCACAAAATAGGGTCATATTTGCATGCATGGGTAGAAAAAGAATGTGACGCAACTTTCGTTAAAATCTAGCCTGAGATTATGTATTTGTATGGCTGTAGTACCTTTTTATTTAAAAGTTTGTACTAAATTTCCGGGAATACCGGAAGAACGATGCCACCTATGGATTATAAAATCAAAAATTGAAAGGAAAAAAAGGGGATTTGGCAAGCATTCACTCAATGTGAAAAAAGCGTGAAGGGTACCTGGTTAGATTTAAAGACATTTCAAATCAGGTTACATACCGACTCACCATAAAGTTCAAAAGTTTCTCGTGTATTTTTCAAAGATGGCTAACCAACTAAAAGGGTTAATCAAAAACATTATTGAGCCTAAACAGCTTATTTCTCAAAACAGTGACGAATGATGCATACTCCTGTTCTAGAATTAAGAATAACACGAACGTATCGAAATATTGGGAATTAAATTTGAAAGCAAACTTTTGAAATAGCGAAATGAATTGAAATTAGTTTTAATTCCTCATCTATATATATATAAACTGTTCCGTAACTGACTGACTGACATACAACGTACAGACCAAACCGCTGGACCTAAAGGGCTGACATTTTGCATGGCGATTCTTATAGTGTAGGGGTGCACTAAGAAAGATTTTTGAAAAATTCTTCTTAGATTTTTTTAAATTAAATTTTTAAGCTGTTTTAGTAACTTTTTTTAAGTTTGCATTTAAAATAATAATTTGAGGGTTATAAAATTTACATCACGAGAAAGATCCTAAAAATTTCTTTAAAATGAAATCATTTTCGAATCTTTACCTCCATTTTCTGATTTTTGGTGAATTTTTAAAGATTAATTTTTAGAATTTAATTTAATAAACGCCGATCACGTGGTTTCATTTCTTGTAATGATACTTTAAACTAATTTTGCGTCACGTGCATAACAACAAAATAGACAAAAAAAAATTTTCTTACTAATGTGGCAGACGATTGGACATTATCCAAAAAAATATTAAAATACAGTAAAAGATATGTTCCTCAAACTGTACTATATTCTTTTGTATGTTAAAAATTGTTATTTAAAAATACTATTTTTTTTGCGGCATTTCATTTTTACAACCTTTTTTACTGTCCCTCTTCAAGACAAAGCGGATCAAGGAAAATAATTTGAAAAGCGGAATGCCTCTAAATTCCTACCGGTGACTTACAAACTGCAATTATCTTGTTTGTACCGTCGATCTGACGGGTTACAAGTTAAAATCCTAATACTCCCTCTGTCCCACAATAATAGGAGCAAGCGAAAAATTTAAACGGGAATTATTTGCGAATGCAGCTGTAAGTTATGTTGTAGTGCAAAATTGCAAAGCCTTCAATCAAAATCAATGTTCCATGACATCTGTCATTTGTTTCGACACATCTTTCATTTTTTAGGTTAACCAAATCAATACGAATTATAACTATTATTCTAATTTCATCCGCTGATTGAAATCAATTGTTTTATTTCAGTCGAATATCAACCCATTGTAAAAAACTAAACTCATGGTGCAACAGCCCGATGTGGACCAAGGCCGATGTGGACCAAGGCTTTCTTGACCGTGGGCTTGGGGTGCCATACAGCATATGTCTCGGTCAGGTGATCAACCTGACGCGGGACCCCAAGAGTTAGTTCCCAAGCATGCTTGGTCCTCATTGTATCGACCCACTCAAGGGATGAAAGGCATGAGTCGACCTTGCCCAGTCCCAGGGTCGAATCCTGGACCTGTGGTGTGGCAGCTTGAAGCTTTTAACCACTTCGCCACCGGGCGTCAACCCGTTGTAAAAATATGATTAACAAAAAGAGTTTCCAGGCAAAGATCGAGTTGCGATTGTCCAGTTCTTCATGCATCAAAGGAAAAAAGAAAAGTTGAAGAAAGGTGCAATTACGTTAGCTGCAAAACAATTTAGGTGCAACAGAATGACATTATCAAGAATTTGGAAACGTGCTTCCAAAAATAATTGTCAAGGGTAATCTTATGTTAATGGTGATTCTTCGAAAAAACAGAAATGTGGACGTAAATGGAAAGATTATGGAGAAAAACTTGAAAAACTTAGACACATTCCTCTTAGCAGAAAAGCATCGCATCCAAGGGATCCTACCTACAAGTTTAAAATGCAGTAACGAAATTATTGAAATATCCAGAAACTATCTGAACACTCAAAATAAAAATTTGGAGTAATATTTTTAATTTATTACCATTTTTTTTATTAACTCGCTTTCTTGTTTGTTTGTGTGTGTGTGTTTGTCCAGTACAAATCTTGCAATCGATTTTCAACTAACTTCCCGACTAGCTAGACATTTGAAACTTTTAGAATAGCTCAGAACACGACGACGATGCATTATTTTAATACTTTTAACCATCTTTAAGCAGCATTGAATTCATTTTCAGTTAATTTTGTTTTTTAGACTGGTGCAGCCCTCTATCAACCGGGACGGGAATGAAAAGTTAAACGCGAGTTAACTTCCAATTAACTTCATTTTCTTTCAAGTGGATGGGATAATTCATCAAAAAATTTAAAAAAAAAAGTATTTATTAATACATAGAATTGTTAAGTTTATATGATTCAACAGAAAATTTAAAAACATGGTATATTAAAAGTTCTTTTTATCTTGTAATTTTTGTTTAATTTAATCTAGTTTTTTGATAATAAACGCTGCATTCTATACTTATTTTCTTTTGTTACCATTATTATGGGGTAAATTAAATTCATCAACTGCTACTATCATTATGGGACAGAGGGGGTGCATTCTTCCTTAATGTACCTCCATACTTCGAATTTGATACTCTGGAGTGTGATAGGCGTCCGCGGGAGAGTCGCGTGTAAAGGGCAGACGCACAAACCAACACCGATGTTTCCCGGCTTTTTCCCTTTATTGAAGCCCTCTGCACACCTAACGACAAATGCAAATCCTCCTGGCAAATATCGCATTCCGCTCCGAACGTCGTACGGTGTTAATATTCTATGAATTTGGAACGTCGAAATCTCTCCTCTTTTCCTTCTGGGAAAATAAACAGGGCGTTCCGAACGCAGCCGATATTCCTGACAACTTCTACCGATCTAATTTGCGTCTGACGGTGCGAACTTTGGGGTATTGCGGGGGGAAAGGAGGGGGTGGAAAAACGTATTTTCTGGTCTTTGGAACGGGTAACAGGGTTAGTGAAAAGTCATAGAATTTGGTTTTACCCAGAAATGCGAGAAACTGATTCGAAATATGGTACAAAAGGTATACCTTAAAACAGAATAAAAGACGCGATACAATATTTATGTGTATAGTAATAATGCAGCACAGTAGAACCTCGTTTATCCGGATCTCCAGATAAACCGGATCGGATTTGTCGACATTTTTATTTAATGTTCACATTAGATAATTTTTAACTATGAGAGCAAGAACGTCACTACAAGTACACCAAATATTAGCTTTTTAGTTTGATTCGATGTACACTTCCTGCATAGATTGCGCAATAAATTATGGTCATAAAATGCTTTTTGCCGAGTTTAAGAACACTTTACGAGACTTACCAATTCTTTGCTAAGAAATGTTGTGAAAAGTTACTTTTATATTTTTTAATGTCTTGCAAACAACTCTACGTAATTTTGTTACAAAACAGTTTTTTATCATAATAAGCTCTAAGTCTGCTTTGTTAAGGATTTTGCTTGGATTGAATATTCCCCTTGAAGCAGCCCAATATAAATTAGCGTTTGAAGTATAGTTGTGAAGAGATAGAACACAAAAATTGGAGTTGGCCAAAGTAGCACAAATGGGCCAAGTGGCTAAAGTTCATAGTCTCTCCAGTGGAACACAGAGGAAAGTCAGGGATGTCTTTCACACCAATTCGGTGGAGATATCCTTGGAGATAGTCATGTCCGTTTAAAATTCTAAAGTTAAACGTAAAGATCCGTCTGGGGAGATCCATTGGGAAGGATTACATAGTAGGCTTTCCCAGACTTTACCCCTAGCATCAATCTATTGAACTTTAGGTACGGAACACCCCGTTGATCTTACAATAGTGGAAATTGCCTGGTTATATGGTAAGTCAATAAGAGGCTGGGGAAGGCTGCAACCATGCTTAGTCAGCGAGTCTGCTTTCTCATTACCGGGAATGTGACAATTGCATATTCATTTGTAGATTCACCATCACGGATTTTCTGTTGTCTGATCCAAATTTAACTTAACCCACAAACACAAAACAACTTAGAATATACTCCTTGTATAGTAAGTTGGTATAAAGAGTCTATTGCGGTATATAGTAACTTTCTATGGCAATCTTTAGGACCCTCTAGTGTGCTAGACAAAAGACAGATGGTTTTCTTGCACCCCCCCCCAACCTGTGGTAGAGCAGTTTATAAATTGCTGCAACTAATTTCTTAAAATTCACAGTATAATTAGAAAGATGGCTACATGCTTCAAACTCATCAATAGTTCATCGGACCAAGGAGCATTAATGCCACTATGAACAACTGAACTCTTCATAGTGACAATTTTTCGTTGTGAATTCAGTTGTTCATAGTAATAATCCTATCTCCTTAGCCTGACAATGAACAATTAATGAGTTCAAAAGATGTAGCCATCCTTTTAATTATCTTGGGGATTGTAAAATGTTTGTTACCGTTTGCTTTTTCACAAGTTTCCTGTAAATCACAGCTTATAAATAACAGAAAAATCTGAATTCAGCTCTTTCCCTATAAAAATTCCCGAAATGTAAGTTCGACTGAGGGCAGATGGGCTTCTTGCATTTTCCACCTCTAGTGGGGTTGCTTATTAACCAAATAAATCAGTAATTATTTCATTTCACTCAATTAGACGCACATTAATACTGTAGCATTGTCATTCGAGGCAGGCGTCTGAAGTGCCATGGCGGCGCCCCGCTTAACCCTTCAGCGGGCACGCCAATTTTTGGAACACCAGCAGGCGCGCGTAGCATGAAGTGCAACGTCTTTTTCAACCTTGATTTTTCCTTTTATAATAAACATTTTTTTTTCCAAATTGAAAATAATAATTCTGCGTTTTATGACAAGATATAAAATGTTGATAATACTGAGATATATTTATAATGAAAGGCCAAAGAATGCAGATACAATCGCCTTATTTCAAAACTGTCCGATTTATTGGATCTAAGGACAACTCGCGAATGGATTCCTACTATGTTCAAAACCTAAAATATAATGAGATTTTCCATCTTCGTGATATGCGAGATACCGTGTCAAAGCTGCACATTAGATCGAGTACATTGACTCCTGCTTTTGTCGTATTGCAATCCAGTATCATTGTCGGTTTACCACGGTCGAATCACGACTACCAATGAATGGAAAGGAATACAAGGGTCAGAAAATCCAACCTGCATTGGAAAGGGTGTAGCTATAAATAGAAACTGTTTAGAACTTTCTAACCTTACATGTAAAAACAAACCATTCAAAATGACGAAAATGTTGCACTCTGTACACGGGCGCGCCCGCTGAAGGGTTGAAAAGTGTGTTGAAGGAAGACTCGTTTACATAGCTGGAACTAAGACTAATTCTTTAAAAATAAAAAGCACATCAGAAACACGCGTTCCTTAAAGAATGCTGTAAATTGATACAAAGCGTTTGCATGTGGGAATGTTGTAATACTTGTAGAATCCTGGTGGAAATGCCAATGGGAAACACTGGCGGTTACTGAAACAACGCAGGTCCGCATGAAGTTTAAGTCCTGTCCTCATCCGGATACCCGCACAATTAATCTCGACGCATGAAGGGGAATTAATTGGATGTTCCGGGTTCAAATCCCTTCCAATAAAGGGGAGTTTAACATCGCACCCCACCACCTTCATTGTCTTGGGCTGGCTCGAGCTTCACGCTCAAATGCAGTTCCCACATCGATATCCTAGATCTGATTACATCGATTGCAAGACTAGAGAGCGTATCTCGCATGTATAGGGCATAGTGTTAAGGCCCTCTTAATGTATACTGCAAAAGACGACTTTGTGCCCAACTACACTCAGGCAAGCGTTACCTGCAGACATGCCCAATCCCTCGAATGCGTTCGAGCAGCGTTTTTCCTTGAAACAAGCGCTCGCGCATATTGCAAATATTTGCACGAGACTCACGTTTTAGCGCGTAAAAAATACGTCTTGTTTCTTCGTTCTTTGATCTTTTCAGCACTGAGCTGTTTTTGGGAGGAAAGATCTATCGAATATAGCTGCAATGATAATCCCAAAGCTCGCATTAAAAAAAATGTCAGACAGTCTCTTAAAAAATGCTAATAAAAGCCCAATGATAGCGACTCTGATAAAGCATTTCACGATGTCTAACAGTGTGTCTGATTTTGAATCAGCCATGGCAACAAAACACCAAAATAGGCCGCTGAAAGTTAAACCCGACCGGATTCTCCTAGTTCAATGTTAACTTAAGAAAACCTTCATATCATCTTCGAAGGTGATGTTTTGAGTGTTTTTTTTATTTTGTCTTTTTATCTATTTTTGATAAGTGACACGTAAGTTAAAACTTGGGAAAATGCATGAAAAATTGAGCTGTTACATTAAAATAATATTTTCAGGGGGGAAAACTGGGTAAAAATTTGACACTTCCGAAAAAAATGATAACTCAAAAACAAATAAATATATTACCGCTTTATAAGTTGTAGAATGGAGATAATAACTCTCTCTGGGGAATAAAGTATGCTCCAGATAATACTCTGTTTATCTCAGAGTCTGTAGCAGTTTGGGGATTCACGACTCTTAAGTCGAGGAAATAAGGCATAATTTTTGACTCTTTCATACTTTTCATACTTTTTTATTCTTCGGAACTATTTCAATTTACTCCCAATTTTTCCAAATTTTATGTATATGATAAACTGATCTATTTATTTTAATAAACAAATTTTCAACCCTCAAAATCATTTTAAATAATTTTAAAAAAAATGCTTTAGATATGCCTTGTTTTTTTAAGTATTTTTATTGTTTGCTGGCTTGCGCGCAGAACTATGAAATTTATTTTACACTTAAATGTATAATTCCTGTTTTATATTTAAAATAAATAATTCAAAATACAATTGAACATAAAACGTTCAACATTAAAATATTTTTTCAATTTTTTAAAACTGCTCAAAACATACTTAAAAATTCCTTTAAATTTTTGCATTTGTTTACCCTTGAAAAAATAACAAAATATGCAGTGATTGCAATAGCTCTAGTTCAGACATAATAAAATAACATGATTATGTAGTGATAAAAATATCATGGAATTATGTTTGATAGTTTTGAGATATCAGTTGCGGAATGATGCAAAATTACATTTTGAGAAAAATCAGTTTAAAGTTTTTGTTACCATAAACTTGATTATTAATTAAATATTTGGAATATCGACATCTCCAGAACTAAGCGGAATATTTTTATGCGGTTTGCATTATTTTGTTCAGAAGTGATCAGGCTTTAACATATATTTTTCAAAAACATCGATTTTTTTAAAGACTTAATGGTAGTGAGTCCCCTAAGTACTGCTGTACAGAACAAACTATATATATATATAAAACGCGTAGGTATGCGGCACAAAAATCGACGATATTTCTACCCCCCGAATGGCAACGGCTGCAACTACCTGATGTAAACATTAGAAGCCGTCCGCAATTTAAAACCACGTGTGTGTAGTGGCGACATTTGTTACAACCGCTGATCTTTTGACAAAATATGTTTAGACCTATCAATTCCAGTGTTTAGTCATGGACAGTTGTATGTAGGTTTATCTAGAGTCCGTTCTTTTGATTCTGTCACTGTAATATCTCCTACTTTTGAACTACTCAACTGTGTATATCAAGAAGTTTTATGAATAGCATAGTTGTAATCCACTCTATATTTTAGTACTTGCTCAATTTTTACTCCATTTTAAAAATAAAGATATTTTTCCAACAATTTACATATTATTTGATATATGATTAAGTGTAGAAATCAGAATTGCGAACAATAGTACATACAGAGAGTGATGTAATTCACACTATATTTTAGTACTTGCTGAATTTTTACTCCATTTTTTAAGCGAAAAAAATGTTTCCCCAACAATTTCTTATTTGATGTAATGATAAAGAGTAGATATCTTAATTTTGAAAAATTGTACATACAGAGAGGGATGTCATTTTTAAAATCATTGGTGTTGGGTTTCTGAGTCATATCTTCATCTCTGCTCTGAAGTAATGCAAATTCCCATTTTTTAATCACGATGTTATAGAATCAGCCTTATAGTGAATTTAGCAATGATTATAAATTTTTTGGCTGAGCTCCCCCTACCCCTTAACAACATATATTTCTGATGACAGGTAATGGTAACATTCCTCACATAGGTTACTTTCAGTTGAGTTGTTTTACAAAAAAAATATAAAACTAAAAGCGACCATACTGGTCGCGCAGCAGCTAGTCTCTTAGAATTCACTGTCATATGCCCTTTATTTCCACGTTTTTATTAACTCGCTTTCTTGTTTGCTTGTGCTTTTGTGTGTTTGTGTGTTTGTCCTGTACAAATCTTGCAATCGATTTTTAACTAAGTTCCCGACTAGTTAGACATTTGAAACTTTTAGAAAAGCTCAGAACACGGTGACAATACATTCTTTTGATACTTTTAGCCTTCTTTAAGCAGCATTGAATTCATTTTCTGTTAATTTTGTTTTGTAGACTTGTGCAGCCATCTATCGGCCGGGACGGGAATGAATAGTTAAACGCAAGTTAACTTCCAGTTAACTTCATTTTCTTTCAAGTGGATGGGATAATTCATAAAATTTTTTTTTAAGTATTTATTAATACACAGAATTGTCAAGTTTATATGATTCAACATAAAATTTAAAAACATGGTACATAAAAAGTTCTTTTTATCTTGTAGTTATACCTATGTAGACAAAAAACTAATGAATCTGCAACCATGAGCATACTCTGTTCCGTTTATAAACAATTATGTTGTTGTTGTTTATAATCCCCTTGGTGTAGGCTCTGGACCTTGCGCCAATAAAATAAACAAACCAACCTTGGTGTAGGAAAGACTACACCAAGTTCAAAGGACCTTGGTCAATGGTGAAGGGTAGTACTTTAAGGCGAGGTACCACTAGGGCTGAAGACTGACTTGACCTCGAAGAAAATAGGTCTCGTCATCTTGAACAGAGTCAAGTGACGAGACCAGAATACTTGACCCCGCACCTTCAGAGGTATTTTGGGAACTTTGAGGACATTGCAGCTACGACAGATTTATTCCGTGCACCAGCTTCCATTAGAGTACACGTCAGGGGTTTTGTCGGCGACGGCCATCGAACCAGTGACGTTCAGACCACTGGCCCGCTGCCTCTGCCAACCAGGTCACCGCGCCCATATAAACATTATAAACACTTATAGACAAAATGTGCAAAATGTTAAGGCATTTTAAACCTAACTTTTTGTCAGGAAGTTTTGCGTCAAGAGGAACGATGATAAAATTAATTTTGAGAAAACGCTAAAAATAATTTTATAAACACATTCCTTACTTTAAAAGTAACTATTTTTCTACTAAAATCCACCAGATATATAAATTCAAACAGAATTAGAAAGATATAAGATTAAGCTTTAATGTTATAGAAAAATAAAAAAATAAATCGATATTTCGACCCAAAATGCCGTTTCAAAGGAGTTTGGATATCTATAAGGAAACACTGAAAAATTTCTAAATTTGAATGGTTCTGGGGGAAAATGGTATTTACTCAGTGGCGGGATTCAAATAAATTAACAACTAGTTCTAAGTCCTAATGACCATTTTAAGTATGCCAAAAGATACACTGAAAGGGAGTTTAATAATTCATGCATTCATTACTCAAATGAAAACAATAAAAGAGGTACACAAAACTAGATTGTTTTAAAATAGAGTTTTAAAATATCAAATGCCTGACAAACTATTACTGAAGATATATCCATATTGCTGTTTATTGACTGGCTTCCTCACTTGCAATTTTCTTTGTTTTTTCATAGGCTATGGGATTTATTCTTTGCACTATAGGAATAGGATTCTATTCCTTTCCGATTACACTGGACCGGCTGCCCGGTGTAGGGTAGGTTTATTTTTTAAAAAATGTTTGCCCAGTAAACGATGCAGTTGACGCTCATTACCAAACGGTTCGCAGAACCTATACCTACATTCGTTATCGGTCCTACAGAACCGGTGCGAACCGGCTGAATCCCATCACTGGGTCGAATAGTTTATAGAGTATAGCTCACTTCTACCCGCACTTGGGTGTATAATTTGAAGTAATATACGTGAAACAATGTTTATTGAATTCGTTGCACATATAGAATTTGCTTTTACAGCAATAAGCATACGTACTACTTGTACGGAATATATATTAACATTCAATAGAAATACACTTTGCAAATACTCACAAACCAGCAGAGAGTCAAACCAGCAGTTCTGCCACGTAAACTTTGGGCCCCCTAAGCACTAGCGCAGGATAGCACCTGGAGCTGCTTACCTCGTAGTTCCCTCTCGCTTATCTATCAACCTTAACAACCTTTCTATTAATCAAGCTGAGTGGTATTTATACCAAGCGCGTATGCCGAAATTAGCATATCTCAAGCAGCTTCTTTAATTCATTCACTCAAAAGTTCGATTCTTGTGAATCGAATCTTATGTATACCTTACAAGTTATATGGTAACTGCCAGCCTCTACAACATTATTTGGAACTATCGAGCTTTTCCCTCGGTTTTCCAACCACGTTTGAACAGCATTAATTAATACCGCTGATAAAAATAGCATTTGTGTTTCCCTTACAGTTTCGAATTGTTTCCGACTGGGATTTCTTCCGAAGAAAGAAAAAAAAAATGCAACCTAGTTCTAAATTTCAAACGTCTAACGACAATCATAAAATTGACACGAATATCTTTATAAATCAGTACACTTTTCAAGTGAGAGTGGCTTGGAGTCGAAACTCCTTTCATCTCTGATAACGCAGAATTGAAGCTCAATCAAATAGTTTTTTATTGAATAAGTTAAACAGAATTCTACTAAACAAGAACCAAAAGAAAAGCCGCTCGGTGTACGGTAGGTTTACTTTTACCATGTTTTTATTAACTTGCTTTCTTGTTTGTGGGTTTGTTTTTGAGTGTGTTTGTCAAGTACAAATCTTGCAATCGATTTTTAACTAACTTCCCGACAAGCTAGACATTTGAAACTTTTAGAATAGCTCAGAACACGATGACAATGCATTTTTAAATACTTTTAGCCCTCTTTAAACAGAATTAAATTAATTTTCAATTATTTTCAGTTAATTTTGTTGTGTAGACTGGTGCAGCCATCTGTCGACCAGGACGGGAACGAAAAGTTAAACGCGAGTTAACTTCCAATTAACTTCATTTTCTTTCAAGTGGATGGGATAATTCGTCAAAAAAATTTTTTTTAAAGTGTTTATTAATACGTAGATTTGTCAAGTTTATAGGATTGAACAGAAAATTTAAAAACATGGTTTATAAAGAGTTCCTTTTATCTTGTAATTATTAAAAAATGTTAGCCCAGCTGGCGCTCATCAGCAAACAGTTCGCAGAAACGATACCTACATTAGGTATCGATTCTGCAGAACCGGTGCGAACCGGATGAATTGCTATACTGTGTTATAAACTCTCATCATTTCCTTGGGTTAAACATTTGCTTCCTAGGTTAACAGGGAGCTGGGGTGAATCCAACGCGGCTTACTTGCTGCAACCTTAAATCATAGACCGAATTGAACTAATTATTGAACCAGTTCCTAATATCACTTGACAGTTGTCATAAGCATAATGCACGAATGCAGACCTTATTATCGTGTCCCGCAGAACGGGTTCCATACCCCCGAATGGAACGCGCGCTGGGGTATTTGTTTTCTGTCACCGAGAAAGCGGAACGTTTGGGAAAGATTTATAAGGCATCCAGAGGTGATCCGAACTCGTGGAATATTCATGCAGAGTGGAGTCGGCATTTGCGCGGACGGAATTGAATTCGCTCTCAGGTGTGCTTTCCCTCTGAATAATGGAGGGAGGCCGTGATTCATCCTGGCTCGTGGAGGTAACACACTTTTGGACGTGAAATCTTTATGCGAAGTGTTAAGCTTGGATAATGAGACGCCCGTTAGGCGCAAAAAATGGCGGGTCCAAAAATTCGCACAGGGTGATGGAGAAAAAAAAAAAAAGAATTGTGAAATTGGCAAATAGGTTTTTAGCGATTCTATTTTAAAATTGGAGAAAATATATAGAGGAATTCTAAAACATCCACGCATCACGCTTTGGGCCGTGAAATCTTTATGCGAAGTGTTAAGCTTCAAAAATAGCTGGCAATGAGACCCATATTTAGCGCAAAGATTGAGCGTAAACACTTGCAGGTTACTCGAGGGTGATGGAAGGGGGGAAATAATTGTAAAAGGGGATAAATAAAATTGGCAATTTAACGGGGGGGGGGGATCACCTTTGCACTCGCAAAAGTACACTGATTTTACTACCAAACTTAATGTGTTGTCAAACAGTTAATTTGTAATTAATTTAAACCAATCTTTTAGGGTGAATTGTGCATCTATTAAGAAGTTTGATCTATTAAGAAACAAAAACAGAACTGTTGGGAGATTATTAGAAATTATTTTATGTGTATATATATATATATATATATATATATATATATATATATATATATATATATATATATATATATTTTTTAACCAATGCGGAGGCACTTGTAATCAAACATTCATCCGTACTTTTCCGCAGATTTTACTGCCCATTTTATTGTGGGGGCACCATATAGGCGGACAGCATTACCCCCTATGAATGGACGACACGAACGGAGGCATTTTTCGTGGCGCAACGCTGGGATTCGATCTGAGCGCCCTCAGCACAGTAAACCAGCGCGCTGTACCACAGGGCCGCCACAAGCCCATTTTGTATAAAAATATAATATTTTATGAATAAAAAATCTTAGGTCAATGCATTGCGTGCAGAATATAATATATATATATATATATATATATATATATATATATATATATATATATATATATATATATATATATATATATATATATATATATATATACATATATATATATATATATATATATATATATTAAATTATTTGTATATATTCTATCTGTAAACTGGATCGTCGTGACCCGATGTATAGGTGACTCGTAGTATTAGTGTAGAAACGGATAAATGGCTGGTATTGGCATCTAGTTTAATATAAGCTATATACAGTAATTACAATATGCAGTAAGTTGTTCCGTAGAACTCTCGTATCATAGATTAGGGAAAGCGGGATTCATAAATACAGTTCAATCGAGACCTCACGTTTCCTAGATTTGCCGCGCTCTCTCAGTACGCCAATACCTCATCAAAGTCCAGCCTGTAATGCTCTCCATATCGCGCTGTCTCGTTCCTTTCTTCTCTTCTTCGAAAATTCTCGTACGTCCTACCGCACCAAGTGCAGTATTCTTTACGCCTCCCGAGAGTCACCTCTTTCATCCTTTCTCGGCATAGCCTTTTCTTGCGGTTACGTATTCACCTTCTTTTGACGGCCGCGTCCGCTCGGCTCTCCCATTCTTACCTCGTCTACCCACTTCCTGCGCTAATTATCTTTTGCTTAACTATTCTAAATGATGTGTCACTTAGCAATGGTCATTTTAAAAAGTCCCATTGAGGTGCTAATGATCCCGCCGATCCTATTTAAGATGGTCACATCTGCACTGGGTTTTCCAAAATTAGGATTGAGTGCGTTTCACACAATGTCAGACTCTCACACTATCCATAGATTATACTTTAATCTACACCTAAAATAATTACCATATTTCCCATAAAAATATTTTTTCGCCAAATGTATTCTAATGTACAAGAAATATAAAGATTTTCCCCCAAAAATTTCTGTAAAAAAAATCAGTAATATGTACTTACCTAAATTTAGATAGAAATTGTATAAACATACTAGATATACATGTATACAAAATTTTAGCAATTTGTAACCATTAGTTTTGAAAGGCGCACAAGTTTGAAAATAACAGTTTTTAGAAAAAGCCAGTTAAAGTTTAAAGTTTCTATAAATTACTTTACTATTAGCTTTACTATTAGCTATTAGATATACATTTGACCATAAAATCAGTTCTAATTGTAGTATCGACTTCATTTTTTTTTTAAAGAACTAGCCTCTGTGCGACCAGCATAGTCGCTTTTAGTTTTATATTTTCTTTTGCAAAACAACTCAACTGAAAGTAACATATGTAAGGAATGTTACCATTACCTGTCATCATAAATATACGTTGTTAAGGGGTATTCTCTATAAGGATGATTCTAAAACATCGTGATTAAAAAATTTGAATTTCCATTACTTCAGAACGGAGTTAAAGATAATACTGAGAAACCCAAAACCAATGATTTTATAAATTATATCCCTCTCTGTATGTACTATTTTTCAAAATTAAGATATCTACACTTTATCATTACATCAAATAAGAAATTGTGGGGGAAACATTTTTTTCACTTAAAAAATGGAGTAAAAATTCAGCAAGTACTAAAATACAGTGTGAATTACATCACTCTCTGTATGTACTATTGTTCACTATTCAGATATCTCCACTTAATCATATCAAATAATAAATTGTTGGGAAAATTTCCTCACTTATACAATGGAGTAAAAATTCAGCAAGTACTGGATAAAGTGTAAAAAACAACTATTACTGGCTCTTGGTTGCTATGCCGGTGACGGTTAAGCCTAACCTCGCGATCATTTATGCTCTCTCTTTCACACCTCTCTTTTAATGAATTATTTCTTCTTCGTTTTCTTTCTTGAGACTGTTTCCCAATTTTCACTTGATCGTGCAGCTCGCTTTCGAGCATTCCTGATTTTAGTGCGTAAATCCATGTTGACACGCGGTTGCAAATTGCGGACGGCCGCTAATGTTTACATCTGGTAGCTGCAGCCATTGCCATTCGGAGTATAGAAATATCGTCGATTTTTGTGCCTCATACCTACGCGTTATATATATATATATATATATATATATATATATATATTGTAATGACTTCAATAGTGGCCTGCATGAAGTAGAAGATAGTGACGTAACAGCTGCAACACTTATTAGTGTTGTTTTCCCCACGCGCTGATTCAACTCAACTCCAAAAATAATATAAGAGGATTTTTAATAGATTGTATAAAAATTTTGAACTCGTTGTGTATCAACAAGATTTCTGGTGAATGGATGTTAAATATAATTTATTTTCATAAGAAGAGAATTATTCCTTTCGCCACAAAACACAACCACGCTACAGACTTGTATATTTGGTGGCAAGAGTCGGGATGGAATTATCAAGTGCTGATTGCAAGCTAAGTAGAATTTGATTTGAATTCTAATAAATAGTTTGGCGATTAAAGAAGAATATCGAATTTGAGAAACTTTGATTTCGTTTATGATTTATATAAACTATCTGTCTTGAAAGTATTGACTCTACATTTGTATTAGTGTTAGGGTAATAATTCTTTAACGGAATTTGATAGTTTGGCTTTTGAAAAGTCTCATGAAAAAAGTTTCCGAGAAGAATTCTAGATAAAGTTGATGTATGACGTTTTGAATGTATTTTCACTAACGTAAAATCTGAATTTGAAATTATTTATTTCAGCAATTGTATTTTTGTTTTGGAATAGTAGTTCAGTGAAGACTTTATATCAACTGTTTGGCCAGCGATTTGGCGATATTTTTTCAAGAACGACTGAAAGTTCATTATTAGGAACTGTATATATGTTCTTGTTTAAATAAATATGAAATAGAATTTGACATAAATTCAGAAGAAGTTTGGGAAAGAAAATACCCGAAATATTATTGAAAATAAACTTAGAATTTGTTTTTGAAAGAAGTGCACGTGATTATAAAAGAAATATTAAAGTCATATTTTGTTTTGAACGTGCGTTTCAGTGATATAAAAAGCCGAATTGAAACAAGAAAGTTTGAGATTTATTTCAGCAAACGATTTTTATTAAAAATAATTTTAATTGTGCAGTATTTGCAAAACATTATTGTGTATTTTTAGATTGTGAAAAGTTTGTGGAGTTAGAACAGACTTCATTTTGAAAGGTAGATTTTTGGTTGAAAACTTTACCTATTATAATTGTGGTAATTTGGTGCAAGTTCAAGTTAAAAGAATTTATTTTGAAATTTTTAAGAAGGTTGTGATTTGCGTGTAGTTGCTAACATGTCTTTCTTAGCCAAAGGTAGGAAAGCGGACTTATTACTTGTTTGCGAAGAATTGGGAGAAAAGATATCATCTTCGAATAAGATTCCCGAAATAAAAGCAAAAATTTTAAACAGTAGCAATTATGTTGAAGCTGATGTTAAGATTATTCTAGAAAGAGTAATTGAAGACAGGAAAACCGAAGAAGCTCGCCAAGATCAAGCTCGCCAAGATGAGTTAGCTCGCCAAGATCAAGCTCGCCAAGATGAGTTAGCTCGCCAAGATCAAGCTCGCCAAGATGAGTTAGCTCGCCAAGAACAAGCTCGCCAAGATCAGTTAGCTCGGGAGAAAATGCAGTATGATCTAGAAATGAAACGTTTGGAACTTCAGACTCAAAGTGTGTCAAATCCTCCAACCCGTCAAACAACCGGTATGGAAGAGCATAAAATACAATTAATGAATATAACTCCAAAATTTGATGAAGAACGTGATGAAATGACTCTCTATTTAATAAACTTTGAACGAAAAGCAGAAATGGCTAAGGTTCCCAGAAGAGATTGGGCCGCCTATTTATTGGGAGTGCTGCCAGTGGAGGTTTCCAATATGTTGGCGAGAGAACCACCGGAAACCGCAAACAATTACGATTCTGTAAAAAGTCTTATCTTGCAGAGATACAAATTAAATCCTGAAAAATTAAAGCAGTTGTTTTACAGACATCAGAAGAACGCAGAAAAATCTTGGAGAAATTATGCTTATGAATTGAACAGATATTTTACAGAATGGGTCAATGATTTAGAAGTATATACGTTTGAAGAGTTGAAAGATTTAATCGTAACCGAACAACTCAAATTTAGAGTTCCTGCTGATATAAAAGATCACTTTCTCGATGATTGGATAAATTGGAAAAAGCCTTACGAATTGGCGGAAAAATTAGACGAATATGATATTAGACAAAGTTTCCGGAAAAAGGAATTCCCTCGGAAGAACACAAGTAAAGTACCAGGAGGTAACAACAGTGGATATAAACCTAAAAACCAGACAAACAATTATAATGATAAGCCTTTTCCACGGCGAGAATTTCACAAGGAGAGAAATGAGGAAGCTGAATTCGAAAGAAGGAAACAGCCTCGTTGCTATGAGTGCGGATCTCTTTCGCATTTAAGACCACAATGCGATAAGCTTAAAAAGAAAGTTGAAACTGTTGCTTCCAACATGACTGCAAGGTATGGATACCATGATGCACTTGCCCCCTACATAAGTATCGGAAAAGTAAATGGGATCGAGATGCCGATACTACGAGACACGGATGCGAGTTTAGACTTGATTTGTAAGAAGTATGTCAGTCCGTCGATGTATACAAGTGAAACAGTGTGGATTAAATCTCCGCTGGAAGAAAACCCCACTTGTTACCCTTTAGCTAAAGTAGAACTTGAATGTGAATTTGGGCACATAGTGACCAAAGCTGCTGTTTTAAGAGACTCTTTGGATCAAGGGAGGTATCTTTTGGGGAACAAGACCGCTGCATTGTTTGAAGAAGCAAAGCAAGTCGAAGATGTCAAGATTCATATGGTGAATGCTGTTCAGACCCGTGGTCAAAAGAAAATATCTGAAGATGTCCAGAGTCTAGGAGTGGATGAAAATATTTCGGAATGTAGCCCAGATAATGAAGTCCCTGTGGAAGAAAATGTCTTACCTATAGCAGATTTTAAGATTCCGGAATTAGACCTTATAAAACTATCCCCAGAAGATTTTTTAGAAGAACAACGAAAAAGCGCTCAATTGAAACCTCTGTTTCAGGAGGCTGAAAGCAACTTAAGTTCTGGGAACTCCAGGTATGTGGTGCGAGGTCAAGAACTATTCTTCCGTAAAGAAGACAAAGATGGGACAGAACGATTATTGCTTGTAGTTCCAGAGAGATATCGAACACAAATGATGAAAATTTGCCATGAAGAAACTGCGGCTCATTTGGGTGCAACCAAGACTAAAGATGTTTGCTTCAAAACATTCTATTGGCCGAACTGTTATAAAGAGGTGGAAAATTTTGTGAAGACCTGTGACGTATGTCAGAGAGCAGGAAAGCCACAGGATAAAAAGAAAGCCCCTCTAAAGATAGTTCCAGTTATTTCAGAAGTATTTTCCAAGCTAAACATTGATGCTTGTGGTCCTTTACCGATGACGCCTTCTGGAAACAAATACCTCATCACTGTGATCTGCATGTCTTCCAAGTATCCAGATGCCATTCCTGTTGAAAATCTGCGATCAACTACTGTAGTGGACGCCCTGCTTCAAGTTTTTAGCCGCATGGGGTTTCCAAAAGAACTGCAAACCGACCAGGGCACGTCATTCATGAGTGCTTTAACCACAGAATTTCTGGAAAGGCTTGGAATCAAAGTCGTGCGAAGCTCCGTACATCACCCACAAAGTAATCCAGTTGAGAGAATGCACAGAACGCTAAAGAGGATTCTTCGTGTCCTATGTCTTGAATCTGGTTCGGACTGGGAGAAAATTTTACCTCAAGCCCTTTTTGCATTAAGAACTGTGACTCACGACAGTACAGGTTATTCCCCAGCAGAACTTGTCCATGGAAAAAATTTAAAGACTCCTGTTATGTTACTGTATGACAAATTAACAGAACAAGATCGTGAAGAAGATAGTGTTGTAGACTATGTTTTCGAACTGATGAATCGCATGAAGAGATGTCAAGAAATAGCAGTGCAAAACATGGAAGTTGCCAAAGAAAAACAGAAACTATGGTACGATAAGAAGACCGTTAAAAGACAGTTTGCTATAGGAGATTTAGTGTTGGTTGTGGCACCATCAAGACCTAATAAGTTATCAGTACAGTGGGTAGGACCTGGTGAAGTAGTACAGCAACTGTCAGAAACCAACTATGTGATCAAGTTTCCTGAAAAAGAAAAAACTCATGTGTACCACATCAATATGCTTAAACCATACTTCCAAAGGGCAGAAAATGTAAATCTGTTGTGCTTGGAAGAAACTGAAGAAGATGAAGATATTCCTATTCCTTGCCATGAAGAAAATCCAAACATTTCTGAACTGCCTGAAATTTTTAGAGAACTCAGATTGAATGCGCGATTATTTGAAACTCAACGAACTCAAATGGAAAATTTGTTGACTGCCTACTCCAATATCTTTTCGAATCAGCCGGGATGTAGACTTGGTTGAACACGATATTGAATTAGAAACAGAAAAACCAATATTTGCAAAACCTTATAGGATGTCCCCACGACAAACAGAAATTCTAAAGAGGGAGGTGAAAAAAATGTTGGATCTAAAGATAATTGAATCAGGAGACTCTGACTTTACCTCTCCACTAATACTGGTGGAAGTACCAGGAAAAGAAGGAAGACCATGCATAGACTATCGTCGCTTAAACAAAGTAACGAGAACACAGTATTTTCCTATGCCAAATATAGAGGAACTTATAGAGAAAGTGTCATCAGCGAAATATATTACTGTTCTAGATTTAACCCGAGGTTACTGGCAAATACCTTTGAGTGAACGAGCCCAGCGTTATGCTGCCTTTGTGACAAGCTTCGGCACCTATAGGCCATTAAGGTTGCCGTTTGGTCTCAAGAATGCTCCATATTATTTTAGTAGAATGATGGCTGGGTTGTTGCAAGACTGTGAAGAATTTGCTGTACCCTACTTGGACGATGTTGCAATTTTTTCTAATACCTGGGAAGAGCATGTGAAACACGTAGAACAAATGTTCATGAAGATGAAAACAGCTCATTTCCACATAAAGCCTTCCAAGTGTCAGTTCGCTCAGGAACATGTCAAGTACTTAGGCCACATAGTTGGACAAGGGGAACGGAAACCTGGAGAACTTAAAATACAAGCCATCAAAGATTTTCCCAGACCACTGAACAAGACCCAAATTAGATCATTTTTAGGTCTTGCTGGTTATTATCGTAGCTATATTCCTGATTTTTCTGTAGTAGCAGCTCCATTAACAGATCTACTAAAAGGGAAGAAAGTCAAAACGTCAATGGATTGGAACAGTTCTTGTGAAGATGCTTTCAAAGAATTAAAGAAAAGACTTTCCGAAAAACCAGTATTATTTAGCCCCGATTTCACCATTCCATTTGTCATTCAATGTGATGCATCAAACCTTGGACTTGGTGCGGTGTTGTCTCAAATAAACCAAAGAGGTGAAGAACACCCTATCATGTACTTGAGTAAAAAGTTTTCCCCTGCAGAACAGAAATATAGTACTACAGAAAAAGAATGCGCAGCTATCGTTTATGCAATACAAAAGTTGAGATGTTACTTAGATGGACAACAGAGCTTCATTATACAAACTGATCATAATCCACTGGTCTGGCTAGAAAAGAACACCGGCACAAATCCAAGACTTTTAAGATGGGCCCTTATTTTGCAACCTTTCAACTATAAGGTGGTGCACCGGAAAGGAAAATTTCACCAAAACGCCGATACTTTAAGCCGCACTGCTTAGCCTTACACCAAAACTTTTCACTGGTGACGTAGTGAAACGTTTTTCCGAAAGGGGAGGAATTTAAGACTGTAATGACTTCAATAGTGGCCTGCATGAAGTAGAAGATAGTGACGTAACAGCTGCAACACTTATTAGTGTTGTTTTCCCCACGCGCTGATTCAACTCAACTCCAAAAATAATATAAGAGGATTTTTAATAGATTGTATAAAAATTTTGAACTCGTTGTGTATCAACAAGATTTCTGGTGAATGGATGTTAAATATAATTTATTTTCATAAGAAGAGAATTATTCCTTTCGCCACAAAACACAAACACGCTACAATATATAGATCCTTGCATTCCATTCTTCAAAATTAAATCATAATAAAAAATTGAATTTTTTGAAGGTTCTAAGGTGATCTCCCCCCTTAACCAAGATTTTTCAAATGGTGATCAATGATTGTTTTGGGTGAATTTAGACTCTCAGGAAGCTCACGTACAGTTATTTGAAGATTAGCCTCTATCAGTGCTTTAATCAGTGCTTCAAACAGAAAGTAGTTTCTGGACAACCCAATATATTACATACTAGCTGAATACCCCTGCTTCGGAGTACATTCAAATTAAATACAATGGTCAATGTATGCAATTAATGGCAAAAAAAAAAGTTTATGATAAATACAACGGTTACTGTATGCAATTAATGCCGAAAAAATATATTTATAAAAAAATCATAACATATTTTTATAGACAAAATAATGTAGAAGAAACTATTCAAATTAAATACGACGGACAATGTATGCAATTAATTTGTATGTTTAATGTCTACAAAACATACTAAGTTAAATTAAATTCTTAAAAAACTTCCATCTCAATGAGTCCAGCGGTTTGGCTTGTGCTTTACCTGTCAGTCAGTCACAGAGCTGTTTTATATATACAGTCTATTCCAGTATATATATATATATATATATATATATATATATATATATTTTATATATATATATATATATATATATATATATATATATATATATATATATATATATATATAAATAAATAAATAAATAAATAAATATATATATATATATATATGTGTGTGTGTGTGCGTGTGTGTATATATATATATATATATATACACTGCTGGCCACCCAAATTGCAACACGAAGAAAGACAAGAGATATCACAACAAAATTTATTTTGTAGATAACATGTTGACCAAGTATCAAATGATTAAATTTATAGACTTCTGTGAAGTGTGGTTCCTGCCAAAATCAGTAGCCAGAGTAGCCGCCATTGTTGGAGATCACCACTGCCACACGCCTCGGGATTGATTCAAAGAGACTTTGGATGAGTTCTTGGGGTACAGCAGACCAAGCAGCTTCCACACGTTGCCAAAGTTGATCTGCTGTGGCAGCTGGGGATGGAATCTGGGTCAATCGTAGAGCAACCATGGACCACAATTTTTCTATTGGCGAAAGATCCGGAGAGCGAGGCGGCCAGGGAAGCAATTCAATCTGGCGATTGACGAAGAACCGTTGGACAATGCGTGCCACGTGTGGTCGCGCATTATCCTGTTGAAATATGGCTGTGGGCAAGCCCTGAAGGTAAGGAAGGACAACTGGCTAAAAAAACATCGGAGATGTAGCGCTGGCTGTTTAAAGTACCGGCAATGCGTACTAGAGGTGTGCGAGAGTGATATCCAATACCGCCCCATACCATAATATACCGGTGCAGGACCAGTGTGGCGGTGCATAACGCAGCTGTTCAGCATCCTCTCTTCACGGTGTCTCCAGACTCGAATGCGACCATCGTGGTGTTGCAGACAGAAGCGTGACTCGTCAGTAAAGACAATTTCATTCCATTCTGTCGTCCACATCCTTCTGTCATCGCACCATTGGCGGCGGAGACGTCTGTGGTTCTGCGTCAAGGGTAGACAAAGCAATGGACGTCTTGCGGACAGACCACTCTGCTGTAAACGTCGTCGAATGGTACGCGCAGACACTGGATGATGCGTTACAGACTGCATGTGCTGTGCTATGGTTCGTGATGTGACTGAGCGATCCGTCACTGCCATGCGCACAATTTGCCTGTCATCACGTGAAGTGGTGCGCTGAGGTGGATGCGATCGAACAAGCCGGTCCTTCGTACCCTCCTGCATCCAACGATCACATATCCGCATTACAGTTGTTTGGTTTCGTCCAACACGACTACCGATTTTCCTGAAAGATAATCCTCAATCTCGGTAGGCCACTATCCTTCCTCTGTCGAACTCGGATACTTGATCAAAAGATGATCGCTGTTTTCGACGAGGCATAATTGATCGTTTTTTTGAAAAAACCACAAGAAAAACACAATTGCCGAACTTGAAATCGTCGAAATCTCCAAGCCTTAAATAGCGCTTTGAAGTGGCGCCACAGGCGCGCGTGATGTGCGTCTGCGCTGAAATTCTAATCATTTGCATATCTCACCTCCGCTAATGCATGTTGTAAATGTCATGTTATTTGCTTGTTTCCTTCAGGGTGTTGCATTTACAGTGGCCAGCAGTGTATATACAGTATGCCCACTAAAGTCCCTTCCCACCCTCTTAACTTCGGAACGGCTGTTGCTATATTCATAAAAGTTGTGTCTAAGTATAGTAAAGTAGCCATGCGCTACTGAATGAAACCACCTACCGCGCCACCTGGTGGAAAACTGCGGAGTTAGAATTCTTATCTCGAAAACGAAATGAGATAGGAAAAAAAAGTGATTTACAAAGTTCATCGATTTAGTACGAAAAATCATCGATTTAGTACGAAAAGATACCTTGTAGACATTTATGCAAAGAATAGAACGGTTAAAACGCCCTTTTATTTCGTGATTTCCTACACTGTGACGTCACGAAACTTGAACGAAAGGAGAAATGATTATTACCCCAGTCAAAATAGACCCGATTTTGACGAATGGCTAAAAAAAATATGAAAGTTTTGAAATTTGGTGGAGATGTTTGTTTAGGCATGCTAATGAACATACTAAAAGTCCCCACCGATCAGACTTGATCTTTCGCCGCCATCTTGGAAAATGTGTACACTTTTTTGGCTTTTTGGAAATATCTTTAAAAATATTGATTTTATAAAAAATAATTAAATATAAAAATTAAAGAGCATTAAATTATGAACAAAAATCATTCATAACATTTTTTTATATGTCTAACAGGAACAAAGATAATTGACTTTGAAAAGAGCGCACTATCACACCTGAGACGCGCAAGCGCGGTTCCCCATCGCGGTGGGGGGAGATAGCCGCGCATGTGCATACCATAATTAGCCAAATTAGTTTTAAACTAAATGAGAAGGTTTTTTGTATTTTTTCAAATAAATAGGGAAATATTACGTAAAAAAAGTTTATTTCAAAAATTAAAAAACATTAAATTATGTACAAAAACGATTTTATACATTTTTGTCGTAAACCTAACAGGAACGAAGATATTGACTATAAAATGCGCGTTGATAATGGAGGTAGCTTCTACAAAAAACAATGCACAAAAAACATATATTATATTTTTTTAAGTCTAACACGACCAAAGATAATTGACTTTGCAAAAAAGCGCACTATTACACCAGGGACGCGCATGCGTGGGTGCCCATCGTGATGGCTGGAAGACACGTGCATGTGCATACCGTAAGGCGCCAAATCGGTCTTACCCTTGTAACATATTCCGTGCTTGGTGTCAAAGCCGACACGCTAGGTAGCGTCACACCGGTTATGTTTAGTGATAAACAGCTTACTAATAAGAACTTTTTACACTGAATATCAATTTATTAGAGAGTCTGGATTAAATACTTCACAATTAGGTCGTGTTCTGGAACATACATTTTACATTAATAATGTTCTTTGAAGTCTGCGATGCACGCTAAAGATTGTCCGTTCAGCTGGCTGGCTGATCTGCCGCTACGGATCGTAGATCGGGCCTTCAGGCAATAAAACTCTAATTGTAGAAGTCTCAGTTGCTGGGAATGGATTCCACTCGTCGGAACAGGCTGGAATGAGGCGAACTCGAACTCCAGACGCTGTGTGGTCTAATTATCAGAGTAGTGGACGGTTCGTCCCACGTTCTCACCAAAGAAGCTAGCTGCTTCGGAAATACTAAAGATCAAGTTTTGATCTCCAAATAACCCTTCTCAGCGAGAAAAAGGTCTTCTTCACACAGGGGGGCTGAGCCTCCAAAAATGTCGAAGTCACTCAAAGTGACTGGAGCTAGGAGATCAGCTATCACTCCTAAACTCAGGCTTCGAAACTCGTCTCTCCTCAAAAAAAAAATCTCCGGCATCCGTTTTTAACACTTTTTCCCCTGGCGGGATCTGTAACATCCCCGCTCTCTGATCTGGGGCTCTGATAGGTCCTTGGCCTTGAACCGTGTGCAAAACTATATTTGTTCTTTATATCGGCAGCACACGTTGGGTCATTAGGTCGTCTCATCAGGGGGATGGTCTGCCTTTGTTAGTCTTTTGTGTTATAGTGTCTTCGCTGTAGACATCGGGGCGCCTCGCTATTGTCAAGTCGCTCCTCGCTTGCGAGTCGAAGTTGACTCCTTTTGTAAGTCACCCTCGGCAGGGGGAAACCTATTCTTTCCGCAGTCCGCCGCTGGCTTACTCTGTTTCAAGCCGAGGTTAATAATTTTCTGGGCCATGAGGAGGGGAAATCTCACACCCTAGTATTTTCCTAGCCAGTTAATAGTTAGTCACCGTTCCGTGTGCGTCTGTGAACAATGGCTGATACGGAACTATGTTTTATAAGTAAAAAATTAATGTCAAATGATGATTTCGTGAATGTAGGAGAAAAGGGGATCGACGCTTTAAAGAGAGCTAATGTCCAAAGAAAAGACAATAAGCATGAACAGTTGGAACATTTAAAATCTGTTTCGGTTCATTCGTTGTGTCGGATAAATTACACCAGACCAGGAAATATAAAAGTTGATTAAAAAAGAAATTCAGAAATCGCGTCAACATCCCAAAGTGAAGATCGTGCTGTAAGTTTACGATCTTTTTTACCTCAGTTCGATTTTCGAACAAAATGTTTCTTTTGTACGGCAGTGATAGACGAAGAATTCAAAGCAAGACAAAAGAAAAAACCAACTGACAGACGAAGAACTATATACGAAGTTAGGAGTCTCGAAATGAAACACAAAGTTCTTGAAGCTGCAGAGAATAGACATGACCAGTGGGGAGAGGAAGTTCAGTGTCGTATATAAACATTGCTGATTTAGTTGCAGCTGATGCGATTTATCACCAAGATTACTTCATGACTTTTTTTCTACACACTGCACCAATCAGAAAGAGAGGGCGGCCTGAGTCGGATTACGCCTCAGAAGCTGTAGACGAAATATCCTTCTTCCTTGATAACAATGACGACTGTCAATTCTCACTACCTGAACTCAAATCTCAAATTACAGGGCTTGTTCCAGACGACATCACTTTGAGAAATAAGTTGAAATAAAAATACGGGGATGGCATTATTTTTGCTTCAAACTCCAAAAAAGTTACTGTCATATGTTTACGTAATACTGGAATGAAAGTCTTATCAGACTCTTGGTACGACAAAAGGATACGAAATGATCGTGAGGAGCGTCTACGAATAGTACAAACTGCTGCAGCCATAATAAAAGAAGATATCCAGACACCAGTTTATGACAGTCATTGCTACCCTCCAAGTGATAATTTTTTCAGAGATGTGAACAAGGGAATTCCAGAAAGCCCAAAATCTTTTTTGGAGCACTTGATTATTAAAAAAAAGACTACTAAGGCGGAAAAAAAAAATCACTTCAATAGCTCACGTCATTATATCAGCGCTAAGGCCACGATCATTTATGTCTCCTCTGCTCAATGGTCTTGATTTATTTTTGTACAAAAAGTTCTGTTCCAAGAATTTAATGACAATGCTCTCGAATTTAGGATTTTGTTCTTCTTACTATGAAGCCCAAACACTTGAGATGTCAGCCATAAATCATCCGCAACCCCAAATGCCCGAGGGATCATTCTGCCAATTCGCATTTGACAATGCAAATTTCAATGTGTCGACAATCGATGGCCTGAATACGTTTCATAGCATGGGGGGCATTGCTTGTTTTACTCCAGCGTCAGCAGTGGAACCCGGGAAGAAGATAAAAAAATTAACCGAACTTACATCCGCATCGACCGTAGGCAAAATGGGAATCATTCCTCTAGAAACGTTTGAAAATTTTCGAGGGCCTGGGTTACAAACAATTACTATCGAAGATTTGAATGTCTTAAATCCTTTAGCGGAAGATTTACCACTGCCTAAACCATCTAATATCTCCTGGATGTGTGCTAAGTGGTTAGGTCTTCCACAGATACCTGAATGGAAAGGATTTTTTCATTATATAACCAGAAACCAGCCTTGTGAAAAGACCAAAGTAATACCCCTTCCTTTTGTTAATTTACCACGAAGCAAGTATGACACCATTTTCACTGAGCTGAAATTTGCTGCCCAGCAGTGTCTGCACCAAAAGTCTTGCATACTCACGTTTGACCAACCACTGTATATTAAAGCTCGAGAGATAGTCGCAGCAACATCCAATCCATTATTATCAAGTTGTATTGTGAGGCTTGGTGGATTCCATCTTTTAATGTCATTCTTAGGCTGCATTGGGTACATAATGGCTGGAAGTGGGTTGAAAGAAATACTAACTTTGATTTATGTACCTACGTCAGTAGAAAAAATGTTGCCTGGCCATGCATATGCTAGGGCAGTCCGAGCTTATTTATTGACCCAAAAAGCTTTGGCAAAAATAATTTTTGACGGCATGGACATATCGGATTTGGAATGTAAAAATCTCCGTGAGTTGTTTCGAGATTTTGCTACTGAACCACCATCGCAAGAAACCTTAAACGCACACACTCAAATACGAGCCATCGAAATTAAAATGAGGAAGACTTTGGAGCACCTGAAAAAGAAAAGCCCAACTGCCTGTGGGGCTGGAAGCGTCAAGAGAAAATTCTTGTGCCCATCACAACTATGGATGCAGTAGCTCCCGATTCCGTTTTAAACATGGTGTTTTGCAACTGTCAGACTGACAATGAAGTAAGATGCGGATGTCGGAAAGCAGGCAGCAACTGCACAACGGCCTGCAATAATTGCAATGGGGTATGTCAGAATGGCATCACCCCTGATGATGATGACGATCGAATGAAAGAAGTTGATGAATGGGCCGATGCTAGCGGATCCATAGACGATCTATACATGCCTGACGAAGGGAAGAATCCCGTACCGAAAAAAGCACGTAAATCCTGAAGTAGGTAAGCTTGAACAATTATTCGCAATGGAAATCTGATAGTGAATACCCCAAGTTTACTACATTCATGTATAAAATTAATAATGATTAATTATTTACATAGCCAAAAACATTGAGTCTATTTTCTTGTGTTTAAAGAATGCCGAAATGTGGGAGAGGTTAGATATTCAAAAAAGAGCGCCTGCAACGAGACTTTAAAGCTACCTCCCTTATCAACGCGCATTTTGTAGTCAATATCTTCGTTCCTGTTAGGTTTACGACAAAAATGTATAAAATCGTTTTTGTACATAATTTAATGTTTTTTAATTTTTGAAATAAACTTTTTTTACGTAAAGTTAATATTTCCCTAGTTATTTGAAAAAATACAAAAAAACCTTCTCATTTAGTTTAAAACTAATTTGGCTAATTTTGGTATGCACATGCGCGGGTATTTCCCCCCACCGCGATTGCGAACCGCGCTTGCGCGTCACAGGTGTGATAGTGCGCTCTTTTCAAAGTCAATTATCTTTGTTCCTGTTAGACATATAAAAAAAAATGTTATGAATGATTTTTGTTCATAATTTAATGCTCTTTAATTTTTATATTTAATTATTTTTTATAAAATTAATATTTTTAAAGTTATTTCCAAAAAACCAAAAAAGTGTACACATTTTCCAAGATGGCGGCGAAAGCTCAAGTCTGATCGGTGGGGACTTTTAGTATGTTCATTAGCATGCCTAAACAAACATCTCCACCAATTTTCAAAACTTTCATATGTTTTTTTAGCCATAAAACCTATTTTGACTGGGCTATATCTTTCGGGCAAAACACGACACCGCAATGTGCACAGAGGTATATCGCTTTTGATCCCCAATCAAAAGGACCGCGGTTCAAACCTCGAGGGTTTCATCCTTGTACTGATTGTCTTTATAAACAGAGTAGACAATACGTAGATCGTGTAAAATAGTGTCACATCAACTCAACGCAACTTGCGTTGAGTTCGAAATTTTTGCAGTATGCAAATACGTAAGAAATGTCACTCCTGTTTACCTGAGACAGCTATAAAAGAGACATCTTCTTGGGAATGTAGTATGTTGATACTCGTGGTCATGGCTGAGTATTCCAAAGCTGAGATCTCCAGTGAAGCAGTACTTCGTCAAGGAATTGGGGGACCAAATAATTGGGTATGGCGGTTTCGAAGAGTGGCTTCCACGGTCGCCTGATTTGACTCCACTGGACTTTTTCCTGTGGGGATACCTGAAACAGCAGGTGTACGCGACCCCTCCACAAACATTGCAGGACCTTAAACGACGCATTACGGACGCTTGTGCCAACGTGTCACTCTCTATGCTCCAATGTGTGCAACGTGAGATTCACACGAGGATCCAAATGTGTATTGCAGCTGATGGTGAGAAGTTTGAACATCTCAAATAAAGGTATATTGTTAAAATTAGTTGTTTTTTTCTTTCTCAGATCCTTTTGTCACGTCACAGTGTAGGAAATCACGAAAAAACAAATGCGCGTTTTAACCGTTGTAGTCTTCTCATTAATGTCCGCAAGGTATCTTTTCGTACTAAATCGATGATTTCCTACAACTTTGTAAATCATTTTTTTCCCTAACACGTTCCGTTTTCGAGATAGGAATGCAAACTCCGCAGTTTTCCCCCAGGTGGCGCGGAAGGTGGTTTCATTCAGTAGCGCATGGCTACTTTACTATACCTAGACACCACTTTTATGAATATCGCAGCAACCGTTCCGAAGTTAAGAGGGTGGGAAGGGACTTTAGTGGGCATACTGTATATATATATTATATTGTATATGTGTATATACACAAAGTGAAGAAAAACAACAAATAGCAACCACTTGAGTTTGATTATGTTTCTTTGCTTTACCCACGGCTGATGAGCCAAGAAAAGACAGATGATTTTCTTGATATCTTTTTGACTTTTTTCAGTCTAATTGCTTGACTTTTTGTCTTTTGGGTGTCCATTCACCTATATTTCTATCTTTGGGTGCTAATGCACCTGTGTTTTTCTTCTTTTTGTGTTAGCTGCTAGACTGCGCCATGCCAGTCTAGCAGCTTAACTTGGCTATAGTATTTGCAAACTTTAGATAAATGATGTATTATATTGTATATATATATATATATATATATATATATATATATATATATATATATATATAGTCTATCCTAGTTAATCGCACCACATCGGGACGCGATCATTTTGGTCCTATTAACCGGCTGGTCGGATTAACCGGAATCGACTGTATATAGATTATCCAAATAGTTCTTTCCCCCTCACTTCTAGATTTTCAGAAACTTCTCGATTTTCAGGGTATTTTGGAGGCAGTCGTTAAACCGAGTTCCCACTGTGTCAATTAAAAAAAGTCGTCCCCGAATGTGCGAGCTTCCGATTCGAAGACAGGAATCTACGCGATCTACCTTCCACATGGCAGACGAAGAACGGAGCGATTACCCGAGTAAGATCCGCGAAGAAAGTGTTAGGCGGGGGGCGCCGGGCTGTCTACAGCCTGGGGGCACTGCATACTGCACGCGCTCTGGCCCGGCCCCGCCCCCCTTGTTAGAAAGGGAAGTTAAGTCCTCCCCACCCTTCCTCCCTTCTTCACGCTCTCTCCTTCCTCCTTCGACCACCCTCCCGGAGCGTGCGAACGGAGACGCCTCATTAGGAGAGGCATGTCGGGTGGGAATCGTCTGGCCCGTCCGCACCTCCTTCGAACGATGATAGATATTCGACGAGGCCAGATTCCTTGGCCGATATACGAGTTGGGGTCCGTCGAATGCCGTGCACACAAAGGAAGGTAACGTTTCAGCATTAATGGAATCTCGGAAAAAGTCGCAGATTAAATTCGCAGGCTAGGGTTGTCCGTCTCATTTCTGAAAGAACGCGGAGTGTTGATAGGGCGATGGGGGGTGGAGAAAAGAAACTGACACACATGATAGCGACTTTCTAATAAGGCGGTCACACACATCTGCCCTGCACAGTATTCAGGGGGAAACGAGTGATTTATGGGCATCCTGCCCTCAGTCGGTTTTTCACAGATCATCAAAGAGATTCGAGGGAACTTGGGGGGAGGACCGTGACTAATCGACCCCCAAATGTGTCAACAGGTGTCGGGGGCTGCGTACTGTAGAATTGTCTACAAAGTAGTACTTTTAGTAGATGTGTGTGACTGCAGCATAATGGTGCATATGCATTCCTGCAGAGTTCTCTGCATGGAGACCCCCCCACTCCTGTCATCACATTAGTCACGGTAACCCTACACGCAGTGTCCCCCGCCCCCATTGACACAATTTGACCCCCGGGATCTTTGATGCTCTGTAGCAGGACCGAAAGAGGAGGCGATCCACGCATATACAGAGTACGCAGTGAACATAAATCACTGGCTTCCCCAAGGCAGAGCAGAGCAGAGTACATGAATGCAAACGCAGCATAACAGGTTCCGAACAACCTACGGCCCATTTGCTATAAAAAGAGAATTCTACGGAGAGAGATTTAGAAGCTACCATCTGAAACCATCTGACAATACCCTGAAACGATTTCTGGCCACGTCCAGCAAGGTAGTAACCATTTCTTAGTGGGGGTGTAAAGAAGCTGAGTCATGATTTTTTTTTTCATTCAAAATCCATCAGGCACATCATCGGTAGTACAGTGCTGGTTAAAAGCAAGTGACATACATAACATGGACTACCTAAGAGGTTCATGGACTACCAGAGGATATTCATCCATTGAATCATTAATGTCCTTGTAGTGTAATGTTTGACTAGGAGCGCTGGTTTAAGGGAACAAGGGATCTTCAAACTCGAGTTTTTTAATTTTCAATTTTTAACTCTATGTATACAAAATGAGAATAATTCATTTTCTTTTTTACTACATTGAAAACCCTTAGAATTCAAAATAAGGGATTTTTTGCAGAATAATGACTGTTTTTCAATTTTTTTCAAAAATGCTAAGGTTTTTCAAAATGTCCTATGCGCATTATATATTAATTGAAGTCTTTATTTTTTTTATTATAACTTTACCATATGGGTATAAATATAAATGTGCATTTACTTTATTTTTGTAGGAATCTAAAGTCTTAAATTATTTTTTTCTATTCTGCGTGTTATTTTTTATGTTTTTACTTTATTTTATGGTGTTATATATTTGAAAAAAATGTGTGATTTCAAAGAATTATGCACAGTTTTGTGGCAAATACTTCAATTAACAATTCAGAGAAATCTGCAAGATATCAAAAGAAAATGAATACGCATGGAGCCTTTTGAAAAATTATAGCATTTTTGAAAAAAAAATTTGATAAAAAGTTCTAATTCCTCCACAAAATATTTATTTGTGAATTCTCAGTATCTTCAACGTAGCATAAAAGAATATTAATTATACTCATATGGTATATAGAGTAAAATATTGAAAATTAAAGAAGAACGAGATTGAAGATCCCTTGTTCCCTTAAGCGAAAATGTTGTGACCCGTGATTCCCCCCCTCTACCAATCAGAGGATTGGATGCGTGGGTGGAGGGGATCGTCGGGCAGTCAGTAAGAAAGTAACAGAAGGGTCGCGTCTCTTGTAGGAATCGGAGGTCTGGCGAGATACATGCAGACTCGTCTCGCCTCTGGTTAGGTAATTATTCTGTCATTAGAATTGAGACACAGAGAGAGAGTCTCTGATGGTGCATATGCATTCATGCAGAGTTCTCTGCATGGAGACCCCCCCCCCCCAGACTCCTGTCATCACATTAGTCACGGTAACCCTACCCGTCCAAAGCGATGTGAATGAACACGTGTCTTTCAGATATTCCCCCATTTAGAACCCCCACCCATTCCCGCCCCCAAGGTCGATCGTGTTTCTTGATGTAGTGTCCCCCACCCCCGCTTGACACCATTTGACCCCCGGGACCCCGGGATCTTTGATGCTCTGTAGCAGGACCGACAGAGGAGGAGATCCACGCAGTACGGAGTACGCAGTGAACATAAATCACTGGCTTCCGCCGAGCAGAGCACATGAATGCAAACGCAGCATGATAGTTTTAGGAGGTCTGGCGAGATAAAGCAGGCTCGTCTCGCCTCCAGCGGATAAATTAATCTGTAACTATATTTGAGTGCAGTGAAGCCGAGGTCTGGCAAGATGTTGTAGGCTTGCCCACCTCGTGCTCAGAGTTCTTTGTAATTGTTATATTAATGTTCAACTGTAAATAAATGTTTGTTTGTGTCGTTTAGACGACTAGTTTTTTTATCTACCTCATTGTCCCTATGCCATAGAAAGAACCTCGGTGAAGTGTGAGCACACGACAGTCCTGATGATCGTCCATTCATCCTGAGGACATCCCCCATGTACAACTCGAGCTCTGTTGGTCACTTCACGTAGCGAGCATAACTGGCGCCCGGGGCACGATACCTGTTTGGCGCCCCCCTTTCCGAAAACATATAGTAATAAAGTATATAGAATGAGTGAAAAGGACCATTTGGCGCCCCTGTTCGAGTAGCGCCCGGGGCATGATAGACCCCCTTGCCCACCCCACGCTACGCCACTGTAGGGGCGTTGTGGAAGTGGATAAAATCTTTCTCCTTACGAGAATACCAATACAGAAACCGCACAATGGCGACTGCGTCCATGTGGTGACTTGCCATACTAGCCACCATACAATGTGGTTGGCTAGGTTCAAAATGTAAAATCGATAAATTAATTAAAAGACTCCCCTCTAGACCAGTGATTCTCGACCTCGTGTACCGCGACGAAACATTCTAATAATTTAAAAATTGGGCGGCACACTAACAAGATAAATTTAAAAGCATTTTACTTGGATAATTGATTGATGTACCGATAATATATTTTGTAGAAATAGCATACGAAATAATTTTCAGTAAAATATAAAATGAAATTTGATATTTCAATGGAATTTTATATTCAAAGTAAACAAGATGTTTATTTAACTACAAATTACATTAAATGTGAAATTTGAGCTTGTTGTTTTCCGATGACTTCATTTATATTTGGACGTAAAAATGATAATGATACTCTCATTTAACGGAGTCTCCAGGGGGGGGGCAGTAGGGGAAATTGCCTCCCCCCCAAAAAAAATGGCCGGCGAATTTTTCTTTTTCATAGCCTAAAATTATATAATCCTAGACCTAATACTAAATAAGTTTAAATTTAAAATGAGAATAAACATACTTAGACACCGTACAATCCATAAGAAACAGAAGAAGTGAATAATCAGCGGCTTTATCATATAACACCAAGCCCGGCGCCAGACAAAGTGGAAGTTAAGTTAAGGAGACCGCAAGAAGACTGAAGTCACAAACATTGCAACCATGGAGCAAATGGATTCACAGAAGCGGACTTACTAAGGATACTGTATTATATGACGAAATGACCTAAGTTAACTTAGACATTTATTATGACTAACAGTTATTATTATTTATTATTTTAATTACAATAGTTTTTATTTTCTTTTTTAGTAGTTATTTACTATCATTAATCATTTAGTTTTGTATTACTAATTAATAACAACAGAACATGCTATTCATTAAATCTAAAACAACAAATAATATATATATATATATATATATATATATATATATATATATATATATATATATATATATATATATATATATATATATATATATATATATATATATATATATATATATATATATATATATATATACTATATATATGCGAATAAATGCGAAATTTTATATAGTTGGCTTTTTTTTTGGGGGGGGGGCGAAATTAACGTACCCCTAACATTCTTTATTGTATGTAATTGAACGATAGCATCTCCATATTTTGTGGTTTTAGATATCATCTTTATACAGATATGATGGCTAGATCATTCCATCGCTTTTAATTTGTTGTTGTTCGTAGATAACTCCTTAAAATGTTTAGCCATGAAAAACTACACTCATTAGCTGCTACATCGACCGGTAGTAGAATTCTTGCAGCTACAACAACGTCTGGAAATAGGCATTCAAAATTGATTTCACATTCAGCCGTTTATAATCCGTATATATAAAACAGTTCCGTAACTGACTGACTGACTGATTGACTGACTGACATACAACGCACAGACCAAACCGCTGGACCTAAAGGGCTGAAATGTTGCAT
>OU015490.1:16283546-16323546 GCA_907164885.2 Dolomedes plantarius
CCTTTGGAGACTGTAAGGGAAATTCAGTCTGGATCCGCGGATTTTCCTTAGCCCAAATGCGGAAATTCTGTGTGTTGACTGTCCCATTGAGGTAGAAATGAGCCTCGTCGCTCCATAGAATATTCCAAGGCCATGACAGATCAACAGTCATTCTGTTGAGAAAACTGGCTGCGAATGAGAGACGTTGTAGCTTGTCCCTATCAAGCAGCTCCTGGGTATGGCGGATCTTGAATGGGAAGTAGTGCGTTATGTTTCTGGGAAACTTTCGATAAGAATAGCCTGTCTGTCGAGAAACTGCACGCGCGCTACTGTTCCCAAACTCTGATGTCTGTGACTGTGCGTTAACAGCTGTCTTGACGGCATCAACAAGTACCGGTGGGACACATTTACGGCCTCTTCCAGGTTGAAATCCTAATTTCCCCGTCTCTTCAAATCTCTAAATCATGGCCCGGATACCTTTAGAAGACATTGGTCCACGCCGTAGGTTCTCTCTACGACGAAATTCACGAACTGCAGCAGAAGCCTTCCCCTTGTTTTCGTAAAACAGCTTCACCAATAACGGACGTTCAACTAAAGAGACCGTCATTAGTACAGCCGGAAACATGACAACGTCTGGAAACGTTTCATACCCTAACGTGTTTTGCATAAAGCTTCCTCTTCTTCCCAAGCATGCAAATCGCGGCATTTTTCTCCTACAACTGACAGCTTTTCCCGGTTTTACATTTTATTACTCATAACTCTTGTTCTGGATTGTTAATATTGTTTCTGTATTCCGTTTTGGTAGTTTATTGTGTTAAATTTCATGTTTTTCCCGAAAAGGCGCCCTCTAGTGGACATTTTGAAACTCAAATTTGTTTTTCGAAATTCCGTGAGCACATCTCGTGTATAGCCCATATACGAAATTTCTTTGCATTCCGTTCACCCATTTGCGCTATAGGATTCCGTTTATTGGGGAAGTTTAATTATAACCACCCGGTATATTATTATATATATTATTATATATATATTATATATATATATATATATATATATATATATATACTGCGCTATTCCCAGAATGAGTGGGAATAGAAACGGCCAGCGCTTGTGCGGGGATTTGAACCAGGTACCTCTCGCTCCGTAGCGCGATAGTCCGATACTCCGTAGTCCGATGAGATAGATAGCCATTCAGGTCTTTGAGAAAAGCTCTTATGAAGGGGGCATAACGTTTTTTCGTTAAGTGACGATCTGTCAGTTCACTCTAAGCCGAGTAAAAGAACTTCGTTCCAAAAATCGTATTTCCCTTTTCCTCTTCTTGCAGACTCTTCTGGTGGGAGGAGTCCAGTTGACAATTCGAGAATTCCACCCCCCTTAGGATTGACATTTTCAGGGATTGTAATGGCTCTCTCTATATAGGGGGGTTAAGCGCTGCCCACCAATTTTTTATTTAAAATATATTTTTGTCAACTATTTACAGGTACATAAATGCCGATAATCAAATAAAATTGGTATTGTCAGATAGCCTGAACTTTTCTGCAAAGCGCTACAGGATTCATTTTATAAATTTCGTCCACCGAAGGAATTGATGATCGTTTAAAACACACTATACCAGATTTTTCCCCGAATAATTTAAATTTTAAAATATTAATTGCATTTTTTTAAAAAAAAACGAAAAATGTACACAAATGTAAAATTTCTTTCTCTATGACGGAGTTTCTTTGAATCCAAGTCGGCAATCCGTGGACAAATTTTCTTCATAGGTTAACATTGAGGTGAGCGAATCCAATGGAGTTAGTACATAGCAGTCTTAAGGCGATTCATTTGTTTTGGGTGGGTCATCTTTTGATGCTCGAGGGAACAACGGATCAAGACCTACAGTTAGAAAGCTGGTTCAGAGCGGTTAAGAATATCTACACCCTCTAAGGGACTCGAAGCCATTGTCCCTCTACAAAAATGAATTAGGGCCTGTTCACACCGATTTCGTCAGCGTCAGTGTAAATTTTTTTAACCAATCACATACCAATCATTGACCCATTTAACCAATCAGCGCCAACGGAATCTTTAACGCTGATGGTGTCTATGCGAACAGGCCCTTAGATTCAAAAGAAACTAGAAAGATGATGATCAGTGGATTTTAATATTATCGTGGAAGTTAAATATTAATATTTTGACAATAAAATAAGAAAAATACATACCCCGAAGCATTTGAAAGAACATGCGGGTATGGTACGTTAAAAGGACCGTTTCGGCGAGATTTTGGCGAAATTTCGCTCCCGAACACCAAAATTGGCGTGGTATGCATTACCCCACTCAAAAGAGCGTTCATTCGTGGGTTTTTTTTTTATTTAGAAGCGGGATTTTTTTGGGGGGTCTATCTTAATTATATATTCAGAGGCCGGTCGGGTTTTTCCCGATTCTTAATAAATAACTATATTCATGCATTATTTGTGCGTTTCAAAGAATATACATATATTTTTCTGTTTTGTGCGTTTCAAAGATTATAGCTATATTTTTCTGTTTTATACAATATTTTTCAAAAGAAAAAAAAGCAAATAATTATATTCTTTCATTAGTTCTGCATGGATGTTTGCTGCTAATTATATTAAAAGTGGATATAATTAATAAGTTAAATAATAAGTTAATTTTTATAAAAGTTTTTATTTCTTGATAATTATATATTAAAAAAATTGATAATTCTAATTTTCTAATATTATTATAAATGTCATATTTTTTTTTAGTTTAAAAGAAAGTTTTAATCTACTTACTAAATAATTCGATATATATATATATATATATATATGTATGCTATCATTATAATTGAAATTATATTATTTTTTTATAATTGCTCGATAGTATTTGTAAAACCAACATACTGCAACCCATTACTGATTTATAATCGGTTTTTTAACTGTTCAGACAAACACGGAGGTATAAGCGAGAAAAACATCGGACAAGAAATTCAAATCTGCGTTCCACCCACCACTTCGAGCGAAATTGCCGGACACCGCCGATCATTTGCTGCGATTGCAAGAAAGCAAAATGAAGATATTTCCTGCCCCCAGATCACCTCAGAACTTCGCTTTACCTTCGCTGTGACGAACTGCTGCCAAACCTTTCGACCCCGCAGAAACATGCCTACTCTCGAAATGAATATTAAACACGGGACTCGCTGCAAGACCCCCCCCCCCTCTTATCCTCCCTCCAAACGATATCGCCACGACAAGGGGCGTACAGAGAAAGCACATTGTATATATATAAAAAAAAAGGAGCAAAGAATTATCGTGTCATCGTTGAATTTCGCTGCGCACCATCCATCAGCGACGCCTAACGACATTTTTATGAAACAAGGTGATATTCCCCGCTCTCTCTCCCCGTCGATTCCAGCACATCCCGCCCCCCCCCCCTTCGTTCTTTTCTTTATTATTTGTGGATCGTTTTCTACATTCGCATACTACCATTAGCGTGGCGAGCACACAGTGTTAATTGCAGCTGATTATGAGTGGCGTAATTGCAGATGCCCAGCATCGTGTTCTGCGGGAGGGGCCGGGTCCGATGATGCTGCCCCCCCCTCTCCTTTTTCTGCCGGAGAGTGATGAATGGAGCTGAACGGCCTGTCTCGATGTTTTACACCCGGCGCATCGCTCGCGGGTCCGGTAATGGCACTTGTTTAGCAGTGGATTTATGGGATAAAATGCTACGAGAGTACGGCAATTATTAATGTATTATTTGCCCGGATGAAAAATGCGTTAAGAAGTGGGATCGAAATGTGAACCCGTCCAATTAGAAGCTCTTATTCCGGCCTTAAATAGATTTATAGGGTTTTAGAGTGGCTGCTTTATCGAAACGCAGTTTTATCGCAGCTGCACCCCTCACTGAGCAGAATTGAGTGATGATTGGAGTTCCTTGACCATCAGGTTTTAACTCCTGTACGCAAGATGTAATGTAATCAATGATAATGTGCTCAGTAGTTAAAATTTAAAGGCTCTGTACATTAATTAAGAGTAAAATTACTATCAAAGTACAAAATTTAAAGTTTAACACCTTCATAAGTTGAAGGGTAGGGAAATTTAAGATTAATTAGATAAACTGGCAGTAAGAATAAGAGAATAATCTAATATAGTTAATTTTAAGACAAGAGACAGGAAGATCAATTAACAAGATTAGGATAGGTGGCCCTCAGCAAAAGAAAAAAAAAACTGCACCCCTCACTTTGATTGTCGTCCTGATTATAAGATGATGCATTGAGTCAAAATTTTCTAAAGTTTTTATTCGCATTCGCTTTATACAATTTTACATACCTTAATATAGTTTATCGTATTTCCTTTCATTAAAAACAGTTTTGTCTTAAGGCTGCTATGTACTAACCCCATTGGATTCGCTCACCTCAATGTTAAACTATGGATAAAATGTGTCCGCGGATTGCCGACTTGGATTCAAAGATTTAGAAAAAAATAAAAATTGTACTCCGTCATAGAGAAAGAAATTTTACATTTGTGTACATTTTTTTTTTTAAAAAAATGCAATTAATATTTTAAAATTTAAATTATTCGGGGAAAAATCTGGTATAGTGCGTTTTAAACGCTCATAAATTCCTTCGGTGGACGAAATTTATAAAATGAATCCTGTAGCGCTTTGCAGAAAAATTCAGGCTATCTGACAATGCCAATTTTATTTGATTATCGGCATTTATGTACCTGTAAATAGTTGACAAAAATATATTTTAAATAAAAAATTTGGGGGTAGCGCTTACCCCCCTATAGAGAGAGAGCCATTACAATCCCTCAAAATGTCAATCTTAAGGGGGGGGGGGGTTGGAATTCTAGAACTATCAACTGGACTCTTCCCAGCACAAGAGTCTGCAAGAAGAGAAAAAGGGAAATACGATTTTTTTTTTCTTTGTACATAGCAGCCTAAATCCCACATCTTCATACCTTTTTGGTTCAACGAAGGCACAATTTTTATTTGTTACAGTTCCATATAAAACTGTACATGAATATTACGATCCATAATGAACTATAGACAACAATTACATCACCCTATAGAACTATTAACGTATCTGTCAACTATACTGTTTGACCCGCAACTATATTATGTTGACCCCATATAGAGCTTTACAAATTCTCTTTCGAAACAACTACACGTGTTTATTATAACCTCTCACCATCTAAATGAATTTATTTCCGATCCATATAGATCTGATCCCGAATATTATAATGTTATGTACAACTATGGGGATTTTTTACACTATTTCTATTTAGAACTCTACATATTTATTTTAGTCCTAAAGGGTACCATACATAGCCCCATAAAATATACCTGTTTATTACAGACTCTATGAGGGTTTTTTACACCTATGAGGACACCTATGTTTTTTCAATTCTTCTATTAGTTCACACTCTCTCTATATATATCTTGTTCAAATTTTCAATCGTTAATAAAAGTACTTTTTATTCATCCACTCAAGTTCAAATACATTTTTTAAACTTGTAGTAGATGACACTTGATGTTAATACAGTTTTTTCAAATATTAATTCATTAATTAAATTTAATTAATCAATTTCAGTTTTAGACCATATATATCTTGTTCAAATTTTCAATCGTTAATAAAAGTACTTTTTATTCATCCACTCAAGTTCAAATACATTTTTTTTAAACTTGTAGTGAATGACACTTGATGTTAATACAGTTTTTTCAAACATTAATTCATTAATTACATTTAATTAATCAATTTTAGTTTTAGACCTAGAGCGTCTCTTGCTCTTGAATAGTAATTTCCCTCTTGTTATTGTGTAAACGGTAGCACTGCGGTATCGCGGTCTTCTCCCGTCCTGTAGGTTGCGAGATCGAATCCCCAACCTGACAAACTTTTTCTCTCTCTTTCCCCCCCCCCCCCCTCCTAATCTCGCACAGTAGGCAAGGTTCTGGCAGGCAATCCTTTTTTTCAATTCCTACTATTAATTCACACTCAAATTTTTCTTTGTTGACCTAAGTAGGAATTGACTTAAAATTTTTTTTTTTATATATTACTTGTTACACCTATGAAGGTTTTTTACACCTATAAATAAACTCTACATATTTATTTTAGTCCTAAAGGGCACCATACATAGCCCCATAAAATATTCCTGTTTATTGCAGACTCAAAGAAACAACCACACTCTTCTCTTGGCGTCATATAAAATTAAACAAGCTTCTTTTAGCTCTATATTAGATTAAACGAATTTTAAGCCGCGTTTATTAGACAACCAAAGAGCAAATTCAAAATTTTTAGAACCCATCATCGGACTAAAGGCACTGGTTTCTTTTAGCCCTTTATATAGAAATAAATAAAAAAATTTCCTTTACTGCCCTATTTCAGAATATTGTAAAACTGCAATTTTCTGGTACCTTAATAAGACGTACTTTTCTCATGCAAAATGTCAATTTTTTGTGAGTTAAGTACTGTTGTTCTGCGCACTGCCCAGTACAACCGTTAGGCAGTATATCGAACTAGTTTATTACAGAACCTTACAGTTTTGTGTGTCACCTGGTAATTATATGTTTCGTATAAAATTCACATACATTGTTTTAGCTACACCGAAATAGACAGTTTAGAGTTTTAAAAAGTTGTAAAACCCTTTTCATTAAACAAATTACTAAATTCCTTACAATTAAATCACTTTTATGGGCTGCGAAAAGAGACAGTTTAAAAGGTGTTTGGTTCCTCTCAATATTTGCTATAAAATTGTATATAATGCTGAAAACGATTTATTAGATTGCATTTTGTGTTATAGAATCCACAGTTACCGAAATACTCAAATTGAATTTTTTTTCTTTCCTTTTACACACGCATCATCCATAATAAATACATATTTAACCTTCTGTATCACCGCGTTTCACATCTGGAACAACCCAAATTTCAATCATCGTCTTTTGGAGAAATGTAATAAATATCATTTTTGAGCATAATTTATTTTAATTTTTACATGCTTAAAATGGCATGATCTTATTTTTAAGTAAATAATATCTCAAATCGGAAAAGTTGATCTACAAAAGGTTAAAAAAATTCCGAGTTGCAGAATAAAATATCTATGTAAATTTAAGAACGTTAGAGATCTAAAAAAATTCAAAAGATCTTAACAAAGCACGCTCTGTCTATATTTCCCGCGGAATCGTTGAACAATCCTTTAAGACTTGCTCTGTAAAATAAGATAAATAAATTTTCCTCATACCCTATATTAAAATGCACACACACACTCACACACACATACACACATATATATATATATATATATAATACATCCACATCTATACATAAATATATATACATACATATATATATATATATATATATATATATATATATATATATATATATATATAATACATCCACATATATACATCCATATATATACATATATATATATATATATATATTTGTGTGTGTGTGTCTATGTATTTGAGCTGGACATCAATCGTGAAGCATTAAATTTCTATTTTCCGCCTTATAGATACGAACGAATTATACATATACACGTATATTATAGATACTATATAAGCTTAATATACGTATAATATACGCCTATTGTACATTGCACGTATATTATACCCATAAAACACGTATAATATAACGACTGGTAAACCACTCTACCAACATCCCTGTAACTGGTATATACTCGGAGGTGGCAATTACACTGCTGGCCACCCAAATTGCAACACCAAGAAAGACAAGAGATATCACAACAAAATTTATTTTGTAGATAACATGTTGACCAAGTTTCAAGTGATCAAATTTATAGACTTCTGTGAAGTGTGGTTCCTGCCAAAATCAGTAGCCAGAGTAGCCGCCATTGTTGGAGATCACCGCTGCCACACGCCTAGGCATTAATTAAAAGAGACTTTGGATGAGTTCTTGGGGTACAGCAGACCAAGCAGCTTCCACACGTTGCCAAAGTTGATCTGCTGTGGCAGCTGGGGATGGAATCTGAGTCAATCGTAGAGCAACCATGGACCACATGTTTTCTATCGGCGAAAGATCCGGAGAGCGAGGTGGTCAGGGAAGCAATTCAATCTGGCGATTGATGAAGAACCGTTGGACAATGCGTGCCACGTGTGGTCGCGCATTATCCTGTTGAAATATGGCTGTGGGCAAGCCCTGAAGGTAAGGAAGGACAACTGGCTCCAACACCTCGGAGATGTAGCGCTGGCTGTTTAAAGTACCGGCAATGCGTACTAGAGGTGTGCGAGAGTGATATCCAATACCGCCCCATACCATAATACCCGGTGCAGGACCAGTGTGGCGGTGCATAACGCAGCTGTTCAGCATCCTCTCTTCACGGTGTCTCCAGACTCGAATGCGACCATCGTGGTGTTGCAGACAGAAGCGTGTCTCGTCAGTAAAGACAATTTCATTCCATTCTGCCGTCCACATCCTTCTGTCATCGCACCATTGGCGGCGGAGACGTCTGTGGTTCTGCGTCAAGGGTAGACAAAGCAATGGACGTCTTGCAGACAGACCACTCTGCTGTAAACGGCGTCGAATGGTACGCGCAGACACTGGATGATGCGTTACAGACTGCATGTGCTGTGCTATGGTTCGTGATGTGACTGAGCGATCCGTCACTGCCATGCGCACAATTTGCCTGTCATCACGTGAAGTGGTGCGCTGAGGTGGATGCGATCGAACACGCCGATTCGTCGTACCCTCCTGCATCCAACGATCACATATCCGCATTACAGTTGTTTGGTTTTGTCCAACACGACTACCGATTTCCCTGAAAGATAATCCACAATCTCGGTAGGCCACTATCCTTCCTCTGTCGAACTCGGATACTTGATCAAAAGATGATCGCTGTTTTCGATGAGGCATAATTGATCGTTTTTTTGAAAAAACCACAAGAAAAACACAATTTCCGAACTTGAAATCGTCGAAATCTCCAAGCCTTAAATAGCGCTTTGAAGTGGCGCCACAGGCGCGCGTGATGTGCGTCTGCGCTGAAATTCTAATCATTTGCATATCTCACCTCCGCTAATGCATGTTGTAAATTTCATCTTATTTGCATGTTTCCTTCAGGGTGTTGCATTTACAGTGGCCAGCAGTGTAGTTATAAAAAAAAATTAACAAGCCGTATCTCGTTAACTATAGGCTCTAGGAAACAGTTCACTGAATTATATTACGTGATATGCATGTTGTATTAGTACCTGTTATTATGTCAGACATATCTGAGGTGAAAATTCTTGAAAAGTTGGACAATTATTTACTCGTTATGTATACAAGTTTAATTTCAATTGACATGCTCTTAAAACATCTGTGTCTATTCATGTCTTTACTTCAGTGGATAAACAGTGCTTTTATCTGGGCAAATATACATCATTTTATGCTGTTATTAAAAAAAAATTGACCCAATAACTGTAGCAAAGTTATCTAGCGATTCATTCAATAGCTCAATAAATATTGTCGAAAATTCAATAGTTCAATTGCATACTGTGGGTTGTAGAGTCGATTGTGAATGGGAACTGAGTTTAGCACTAAACACCGAGTGACTTATTTTCATAATTTTAGTCGCAAAAATATTTTATTTTTCCAGAATTTTATAAAAAGGAATAGAGATAAAACACATGCTTAGAAAAGCTTTTTTAAAAAATACTCATTTTAGGTACACATTTGAAAAAGTTAAGGTTGTTATAACTAACTTTTAGTGCTTAAAACGAAATTTTTTAAATCCTTATGTGGGAATTTAAATTTTAAAAAACGGCGGCTGGGTGGATGAAAGATCTGAAGCAACACGATTTTAAGTTCTAAGTTCCGATCTGTACAGAGAAAATAGCATTAATGAAAGCAGCCTAAAGACGCCCTAAAAGTAGTAAGTACAGCAGGCATTTCGATTTCAAATACTTTAAACCCATTCATAAATCGACAGTAAATATTTTCAAACTTTTCTTGGTAATACAAGAGGAGCAACAATGATTTAAGCCATCCATATTCACGGTGCCTATTAAAATATTCAATTTTCCCCCTAGTCAATATTTTTTCCCGGTACCTCCGATGGCCGAAAAAAAATGACTCATAATTTGATTACCCTACACTTAATAGACAGTGAGAGAGAAAGAATAAATTCAAACATTTTCAAATGTATTGGAACATCACTTTTCGGGCGAATTTCAATATTGTTTCGGAATGAAAGTATTTTGAAGCCGTTAGGGCAACAGTTCTAACGCACTCACTTGTTAAGCGACAGTTCCAGATTATATCAATTCAAGGGGCTCGAAAATTCCATTATTCATTAAAATGTTTTTATTAAAGCAAACAAAGAAAACAACAACATAATCTACATATATTACATTCTATTTTTTACTTTCTCTGGGTAGTTTATTTTTCTATGTTGCCATTCGGCAGACTGTAACTTTGCGGTTATTTTACTTTCTCTGCCGCCATTGGGCAGAATGTAAATTTGCGGTTGTCACGACTACCTCAAGAAGCGTTTTAATATACAATATTCCACAATCGTTAAAAAAAAATTAAGTTATTAAAAATGTTAACCAAATGGTTATTAAACGTTCTCTTATTACAAATTATATTTTAATTTTATAATGTAACTGTCAAAAGTTATTAGATCACCGTTACTCGCCGGGGCTGTCTCAATTTAAAAGGTTTTTTTAGAATCAGTGCTAATTTCCATACAGCACCAAAATGATAGCTTAGTGAGAGAATTTAATTTTTTTCATTTTAATGGGTTCCTGAAATTCATACCTGGAAAAGATTTTAATTAATCACTGCTCATTTCCGATGTAACACGGGTTCTCAACTGAGAGTATTTTTGGATGAGCATCACGTTTTCGGTCAATCGCCCATCAAAAAATTTGAACATTTTCTCATCTTTTTCGACCAATCTTTAACTCGCAAGTTGCCACGCCCGAGTATCTATTTTTAAAGTAAAAAAAAAAAAAAAAAAGGTTGTCTTGAACATGAAATTTTTCGAAAAGAGAAATATTAAAGAGTTTTCTCATGTCTTCCTGGACAGTATAAATTTTCTAAAAAAAGTAGAAAAGTCCTGCAGAGAGATTAATAACGAATATTTTACATTCGTTGAAAAATCTAAGCTGTCACCGTTACAAATAATAACGGCTATAGCTAGTTATATTGTCTTGAATTCTCCATGCGCTCGTTTAAAAGAAAATGTCAGTAGTAAGTAGTTTTAGATTTGACTTTACATGCAATGTTCCGTGTTATTAATCGTAAATCACGGAAAGGCCACCTTAAAAATTAACCGTATATATAAAAAAATATTATCAAAAATTTTTTTTTCTTCCCGCACGTGCGTGTGTTTATTTGGGCAAGATAGAATTTTTATCAACTTTTACTATAACGATGTTTTGCACTGTAGATGGAGCGAAATCAACTCATTATTTGGTATGTCCAGTTTTTCGACGAATTCTGAAATATCGCAGAGACATTATAAAATTTGTTAGAATTTTGTCTTTTTCTGTTCCTTCCTTTTAGTTGAAAAAGCGTTTTTGAAGAGTTTTTCAATCCTTTAGTCTGGTATTCAAAAGCTCATCTGAGACACCTCGAACACCCGATTAAGTGTGGAATAAGACGTCGCGAACACTTTTCATATAGGAAGTATGAGACGGTAAAATACATCTCAAACGCTTTGAAGATTAAAGCGGCACAAAATCCCCAAATGCTGAAAATAACTGATTGGTTGTGTGTGTCTGACCACTTAAATTAATTTTAAAAAAAATTATGGAAAATATTTCTCTGGGATACAATTCGGAAACTTGTAGGGTAAAAAAAGGTCAAATACATCCATTGGCGGCTCCAAAGGGGGGGGGGGGGCAATAGGAGCAATTGCCCCTCCCAAAAAAGCCCAGCGTATTTTTTTTTTTCATAGCCTAAAATTATATAATCGTAGACCTAATACTAAATGAGTTTAAATTTAAAATGAGACGATGTTTATTTCACACACACACACACATTTATATATATATATATATATATATATATATATATATATATATATATATATATATATATATATATATATATATATATATAAATGTGTATATATTCCCGCACGTGCTGTGTTTATTTGGGCAAGATAGAATTTTTATCAACTTTTACTATAACGATGTTTTGCACTGTAGATGTAAAATTATGCAAAATATTTCTCTGGGATACAATTCGGAAACTTGTAGGGTAAAAAAAGGTCAAATACATCCATTGGCGGCTCCAAAGGGGGGGGGGGGTCAATAGGGGCAATTGCCTCTCCCAAAAAAGCCCAGCGTATTTTTTTTTTTCATAGCCTAAAATTATATAATCGTAGACCTAATACTAAATGAGTTTAAATTTAAAATGAGACGATGTTTATTTCACACACACACACACACATTTATATATATATATATATATATATATATATATATATATATATATATATATATATATATATATATAAATGTGTATAAATTCCCGCACGTGCGTGTGTTTATTTGGGCAAGATAGAATTTTTATCAACTTTTACTATAACGATGTTTTGCACTGTAGATGGAGCGAAATCAACTCATTATTTGGTATGTCCACGTTTTTCGACGAATTCTGAAATATCGCAGAGACATTATAAAATTTGTTAGAATTTTGTCTTTTTCTGTTCCTTCCTTTTAGTTGAAAAAGCGTTTTTGAAGAGTTTTTCAATCCTTTAGTCTGGTATTCAAAAGCTCATCTGAGACACCTCGAACACCCGATTAAGTGTGGAATAAGACGTCGCGAACACTTTTCATATAGGAAGTATGAGACGGTAAAATACATCTCAAACGCTTTGAAGATTAAAGCGGCACAAAATCCCCAAATGCTGAAAATGACTGATTGGTTGTGTGTGTCTGACCACTGAAATTAATTTTAAAAAAAAATTATGGAAAATATTTCTCTGGGATACAATTCGGAAACTTGTAGGGTAAAAAAAGGTCAAATACATCCTTTGGCGGCTCCAAAGGGGGGGGGGGGCAATAGGGGCAATTGCACCTCCCAAAAAAGCCCGACGGTTTTTTTTTTCATAGCCTAAAATTATATAATCGTAGACCTAATACTAAATGAGTTTAAATTTAAAAAGAGACGATGTTTATTTCACACACTAACACACACACACACACACACACACATATATATATACACACACACATATGTATATATATATATATATATATATATATATATATATATATATATATATATATATATATATATATATATATGTATATATATATATATATATATATATATATATATATATATAAATATACACACACATATATATATATATATATTGCCCTCCCCCCAAAAAAACTTTGCCCTCCTGACTTGCCCCCCCCCCCCCCCCAAAGACTCTGGGCTGGAGCCGCCCCTGAATACATCACTCTTGGAGACGTTACGTAAGAAACTTGGTCTTTTTGTTGATCAGGTGTGTACGCTTGTAGTGAACAAACACAGGTAGGCTGTTCTACAACCTCCCTCGCTCAATTTGTGCCCGGTCCCCTTCCGCCGGCCGCGAGATATCGCGAAGGCCCGTGTCTTCTTCATTAAACCCCGGGCACCAAATTACAGCGTGACAAAAAAACGCAAACATACTTTATATCTGCCAACGATGCTCTTGCACACTCATCGGAGATAGAGAAGAAAGAAAAAAAAAATCTCCCCCTAATAAGTAAAACAAACAGCAAGGAATCGCTTAGCCCCGGGTTCAACTCCGATGGCAATCTCGGACCAGGTTTGAACCCTCCCACAGGTAATTTGGAACGCTGCAGCCCGGGTGATTTATAAGAGTGGCCCTGACAGATGCCAAGAACGACTCCTGCCGATCGAGTGGGTCCCTCCGATGCGGACCCCAGATTAGGGGGGCCGCGCGGTTTATGGCCGCGGAAATCTCGTGTTCATCTGGACGGACGTGGGAATGGTACGTGGGTTTTGACGCGGACGGGAAATGTATTGTTGGGCCTTTCGGGCTGGCCTTGTTTATTTCTCGAAACCGGAGTTGCTGTCAGCCGCCTTCTCAGCGTTGCTCCCCGAATCGGGTCGAGCCCTTTTCCTTTTTCGTAACACAAATCTTTGCCCAACAGCTACAGTGCGTTTCGTCATTTCACTCCAGTTATTTGACCAGGGCCTTTTTATCGCATGGGCAAATCGGGACTTTGCCCAGGGCCCCCTGATGCCAGGGGGCCCCAAAACCCCCTTGGTGTATGCACCTACTACTTCTAATAGTATGTATAGCCCATGGATAGATATAATTTTTATAAATGTTCGTAATGGGGGCCCCCAGCGTTCATAATCGGGCCCTGAATTTGACAGAACAGTATGGTATCAGAAGTAAAAAAATAGACGGGTTATATCTACAGGCTTTTCGTACGCTACGTAATCTTTACATGCTTTCCATGTTGTTAACGAGATTTTCAAAAGCGTCGTTATGTAAGAGTCACTATACAGTTAAAATAATGTCGAAAAGTGATATTTTGTCAAATTTTAAATTGAGAACATATTTTGTTTTGATACATCTATTAAACCGACAGTTCAATCAGCACCATATTTCCTCTTTTTCACATAATATAAGTATCAAAATATTCTGTCTTTGAGGATCGCAATTAATTTAATTCAAATTATCTATATATATAAAACAGTTCCATAACTGACTCACTGACATTCAACGCACAGACCAAACCGCTGGTCCTAAAGGGCTGACATTTTGCATGGCGATTCTTCTTATGGTGTAGGGGTGCACTAAGAAAGATTTTTGAAAAATTCTTCTTAGATTTTTTTAAAATTAAATTTTTAAGCTGTTTTTGTAACTTTTTTTAAGTTTTCGTTTAAAATAATAATTTGAGGGTTATAAAATTTATATCATGAGAAAGATCATAAAAATTTCTTTAAAATGAAATATTTTTTCGAATCTTTACCTCGATTTTCTGATTTTTGGTGAATTTTTAAAGATAAATTTTTAGAATTTATAGAGAATTCTTAGGGGCACTCTACTTGAATTGGATACAAATACAGTTTATACATGAAACAATGTAAATTGAATTCGTTGCACATATAGAATTTGCTTTTACAGCAATAAGCATACGTACTACTTGTACGGAATATATATTAGCATTCAATAAAAATACACTTTGCAATACTCACAAACCAGCAGAGAGTCAAACCAGCAGTTCTGCAACGTAAACTTTGGGCCCCCTAAGCACAAGCGCCGGTTAATACCTGGAGCTGCTTACCTCGTAGCTCCCTAACTCGCTTATCTATCAACCTTAACAACCTTTCTATTAATCAAGCTGCATGGTATTTATACCAAGCGCGTATGCCGAAATTAGCATATCTCAAGCAGCTTCATTAATTTATTAACTCAAAAGTTCCATTCTTGTGAATCGAATCTTATGTATACCTTACAAATTTAATGTATTCAATGCTGATCACGTGATTTCTTTCTGGTACTTTAAATAAATTTATCGTCGCGTGCATAACAACTAAAATATATTTTTTTAAAACAAAAAATATATTTTTTTTCTTTCTAATGCAGCAGACGATTGGATATTATCCAAAAAAAATAAATATCCCTTACGATTTTTTTATAAAATATATATATATATCTATATATATATATATATATATATATATATATATATATATATATATATATATATATATATATATATATATTTTACATCAATTGTATACATTGATCGTCGCATTTCTTATAAATATATATATTTATTTATTTTTTGGCATTAATTGCATACATTGACCGTTGTATTTAATTTGAATATACTCCGTAGCGAAGTGCAGGTTTTCAGCTAGTATATATATATATATATATAACTTATCACCTTACAGGGGGGGGGGATTCCGAGTAGTTTTTGCTGAAAAACTTGAAGATATTTTAATGAAAATAGAGCAAAAGACTATTGTAAAAAATTTCAAAGAAATAGAATGTCAGAAACTTTTGATGTAACCATTTTAAAATGACCAATCAGGAAACATTCCATTCCGAGACAAAGCTCAGGAGAATTCCATTTTCCAGTTAGACGGAACTCCTCCACGTTTTGGTACAATCATGCGGGAATTTCCCTAACGAAACATTTCCTCAGCGATGGATCGGACGAGAAGGGTGGATTGCCTGACCCCCCACGGTCTCCAAACCTTATCCCCATGGATTTCTATTTTTGGGGTTATGTAAAAACACAAGTGTATTCCATTCAAGTCCGAAATCTGTTGCATTTAAAAGAAAGGATCACTGAAACAGTTTCGTCAATGAGGCCGGATTTTCTCTTCTGTGTATGGGAAGAGACTGAATATAGTCTTGACGTCTGCAGGGCAACTGAGGGAGCCCACATCGAAGTCTGCTGAACAGATAAGAAACTTATACGTATACTATCTGAAAACCAGTACTTCGCTACGGAGTACATTCAAATTAAATACAACAGTCAATGTAGGCAATTAATGCCAAATATATAATAAATACAACGATCAATGTATGCAATTGATGTAAAAAAACCCGAAAAAATATAGTAATAAAAAAATCGTAAGGGATATTTTCATAGACAAAATAATGTAGAAGAAAATATTCAATTTAAATCTTATAGAACATACTAAAGAATATAGTATAGTTTGAGGAACATTTCTTTTACCTTATTTTATTATTATTTTTTTTGGATAATGTCTAATCGTCTGCCGGATTAGCAAGAATTTTTTTTTATATTTGTCTATTTCGTTGTTATGCAAGTGACTCAAAATTAGTTTAAAGTATCACAAAAAGAAAAGAAACCACGTGATCGGCATTTAATAAATTAAATTCTAAAAATGAATCTTTAAATATTCACCAAAAATTAGGAAATGGAGGTACAGATTCGCAAAAGATTTCAATTTAAAGGAATTTTTAGGATCTTTCTCGTGATATAAATTTTATTGCCCTCAAAATTATTATTTTAAATGCAAACTTAAAAAAGTTAAAAAATCAGATTAAAAATTTAATTTTAAAAAATCTAAGAAGAATTTTTCAAAAATCTTTCTTAGTGCACCCCTACACTATAAGAAGAATCGCCATGCAAAATGTCAACCCTTTATATCCAGCGGTTTGGTCTGTGCGTTGTATGTCAGTCAGTCAGTGAGTTAGTTACTGAACTGTTTTATATATATAGATTAGGAGTTTTTCTCTTCAATTTGACGTATATTTCATTTCTCTACAAGGCTTTGTTCCGAAGCTATAACCCTTTAAAACCTCGCCATTATTTTACGGACACACTGTAGATTAGTTTCAAACGATTCTGTTACAGGAAGCATTACTGACAATAAATGTATAATATTTTATGTTTTATATTCCATACATATATAACCGTTTGAAAGCGAGTCACGAAGATTCAATTTGCAAATATACACATACACGCAATGTAAAAATCAGTGTAAATTTCCTTATTTAATTGCGAATTCTGTTTTACCCTCTAAATCTCTAAATAATTGGAAGTTGGAAAGCTGAACCAGGAACTAAAATCGAACACTGAAAAGCGAGATATATATATGAAACCTTAATACAATAACGAGATTCTTTAAAATATTTACCCACGAATGTTTAATAAACAATTCGTTTCTGCAATTTTGTTGAGGTTTCAAAAGTACTTTTCACATTACATTGCTTCAAACTCGAAATAACGTTGTGAGGTTGGTACGCATTGTAGGTGGGTGAGTGGATATATATATATTGCTATTAATTAGTAATACAAAACTAAATGATTAATTATTGTAAATAACTACTAAAAAAGTAAAATAAAAAATAATAAATAAAAACTAGTGTAATAATAATAAATAAATAATAAATAATAATACTCTTAGTCATAATAAATGTCTAAGTTAACTTAGGTAATATTGTCCTATAACACAGTATCCTTAGTAAGTCTGCTTCTGTGTTTCCATTTGCTCCATGGTTGCAAGATTTGTGACGTCAGTCTTCTTGCGGTTTCCTTTACTTAACTTCCACTTTATCTGGCGCCGGGCTTGGTGTTCTATGAGTAAGCAACTGATTATTCACTTCTTCTGTGTCTTATGGATTGTACGGTGTCTAAGTATGTTTATTGCTCAGATCATACTTATAAGAAACAATCCATTGGTTTTTAGACAGTATCGGCACCGCTGATGAAGAGATGCAGTCAAAAACCTATTTTTAACTTATCTTTTCATGTTTTTAGTTCCTGGCTGTAGTGATTTTGAGCATATACTAGTTTTTCACTTTCAGCTTTGTCTTAGATATATATATATATATATATATATATATATATATGGGAGATATATTAGCACATTCTCGGCCATGATTTATTTGATTTTTTTAATGTCTTTTGTCAACCGAAACGGCTGATACTTGAGAAAATTAAATTTCTCAATTTTATCAACTGGGATCAGGCAGAAGAGAAGCGGCCTTAGAAGTGAAATGAAGGCTAAGCTTTATAACGCATGACTGAAGTTAAGGGTAGTTCACATAGAATCCCTCAGCGTTACTCGTATTGAAATATATTTAACCAATTACAAACCTCGAAACGATTAGCTATGAAATTGTTAAGGCCTGTGATTGGTTAAAAATTATCACTACTCGTAACGCTGACGGATTCTATGTGAACAGGCCCTTACTTTTCGTACTTTTCAAATGATGCCCTCAGGGACTTCAAAATTCACGTGTAACTTTGAAAAGTGCGCAGCCGAGAAATGCATAAACGACTTTCTACAAGGTATAGACAAATACAGGCGTGTTCAAGTCAGACGATTGTTTGGGTATGTAGCTAGCTCTACAATGAGCATTCAAAAAAAGTCATCTCACTTCGAACAATAACCTATATATGTATGAAAAAAAAATTACGAACCATTCTTGACTACGAAGCAAGAGGCCCATGCAAATGAAGACTGTCGAATCTCATTTAAAACACTCACGCGTAGAACAGGCGCCGTCTGGGGGCCCCCCTTAAGCGCCCCCCCGCTTTCGCTAACAAGAGAGAGTAGGAAAAAAAAAAGCACTGCGCATTTCACGGGGTGGAGAGGATCTTCTCCCAATATTGGCAGTTTCAGTTTGGTCCGTAAATTAACCGCAAATGTTTGTTTGTTTTTTTGCCTTCCTATTCGGTGACCTCTGGTCCCCATTGTTGGCAGGAGAGGGCGCCCGCCGCAGGGGCCCCCCTGCAGAGATCGTGTCAACGTGAGGGATTAAATGGAAACCGGATTGAAAAGGAGGTGGAGGTCTCGTTAATGAAGATTTGGTGCCGTGTCCTCTGGGAAAACACAACGGTGTTCATTCACTACTACTGGCTGCTGGGATGAGGCCTTCATTCAGTTCCGAGCCTGTGGTTTGTGGTGAGGAATTGCGTCAATGCACGCACGCGTGGATGCTATTTCTTGTGGGAGAATGACACTGACAGTACAGCAAAAACCTCGTTTATCCAGAAAAACTGGGACCATAGGCAATCTGGATAATCCAAATTCCAGATAATCCGGGCAATATGGGTAATAAGCAAAACAAAATCCTTAATTAAGCAGTCTTAGGGCCTGTTCACATAGGAATCCGTTGCGTTGCGTTGCGTTAAGGAAAAGATGACGATGAAACTAAAATAAACCAATCATATGCCTCCAAACGGTTAGCAATGAAATTTTTAAAGCCTATGATTGGTTTATTTTCGTCTCAACGTCATCTTTTCCTTAACGCAACGCAACGGACTCCTATGTGAACAGGCCCTTACCGTTTATTACGATGAAAAACTTATGTTTTGAAACAAAATAGCGCCCTTTACACGTACGCTCTTTCCCGCGTGAAACCACGATCCCGCGCGATTGAGTGCACGTGTGAAGGTGTCGGAGAGGAAGGGAAAGCTGCTTTGGAGCTTACTGCAAGTTTTCCCGCGCGCAATACCGTACGCTCTTTTGCGAGTGTTTGGAGTGTGCGCGCAATCCCGTACGCTCCAAGCACTCGCGATAGAGCTGACGTGTAAAGGGCACTAATGACATAGTATTGTTTACAAGACATTAAAAAATATAAAAATAACTTTTCACGTCATTTCTTAACGAAGAATTGGTAAATCTAGTAAAGCTTTCTTAAACTCGACAAAAAGCAATTTATTACCAGTATTTATTGTACAATTTATGCAGGAACTGTACATTGAATCAAGCTAAAAGGCGAATGTTTGGCGTAGTCGTAGTTACGTTCTTCCTATCATAGCTAAAAATTATTATAAAATTATTATCTAATGTGAACATTAAATAAAATTAATATCTACAAATCTGCTCCGGGCTAACAGGGACCATATGCAATCCGGATAATCGAATATCTGGATAATGCAGGTAATATGGGTAATAAGCAAAGCAAAATTCTTAACTAAGCAGACTTACCGTTTATTACGATTAAAAAAAAACTATGTTTTGTAAAAAAATTACACAGTATAGTTTACAAAACATTAAAAAATATAAAAATAACTTTTCACATCATTCCAATAAAGAATTGATAAGTCTAGTAAATCTTTCTTCAACTCGACAAAAAGCATTTTATTGCCATAATTTATTCTACAATCTATGCAAGAACTGTACATCGAATCAAACTAAAAGGCAAATATTTGGTGTACCTTTAGTAACGTTCTTGCTATCATAGTTAAAAATTATTATCTAATGGGAACATTAAATAATAATTACAAGATAAAAAGAACTTTTTATATACCACGTTTTTAAATTTTCTGTTGAATCGTAAAAACTTGACAATTCTCTCTTAATTGCTCACACCTTCACTTAATTATTCGTTTCACTTACTTTAATTTAATTTTAATCACTTTTTAGTCGTTTCCACTATCCACAGACTTTATAAACTTTTAATTTTTATCATTTTTAAAAAATTTTCGCACAATATTTTTGTAAACAAACTAAATTCACATGTATTCTGTTTTCAAAATTTTCAAACGCCGTTACGCAAAAGTGCAAGCACTGAATTCAATCGAAGCGCCACCTTGCGGATTTTTTCGGCTAAAAGTATCAAAAGAATGCATTGTCATCGTGTTCGGAGCTATTCTGAAAGTTTCAAATGTCTAGCTAGTCGGGAAGTGAGTTAAAAATCGATTGCAAGATTTGTACTGGACAAACACACACACAAACAAACAAACAAGAAAGCGAGTTAATATAAGCATGGTAAAAATGTCTTCAAATATGATCCGGATCAACAAGGGCCGGACAAATGAGGTTTTATTGTAATTTTAGGGGATAAAACACCTTTAAAATGGTCAAAAATGATTTTGTTTCTTTATAGTTATTAAAACCCGGATTTATTGTGAATAATTTGGTACCACTATTTTTGTGATACGACAACTATATCATGGGATATTAAAATAATTGGTAATATTCAAACAGTTATTTTTAAACAAAATTTTAACTTTAAATACATTTATCTCAAAACAGGATTTTCTGACTTTGCGCGAATGATATCTCACAAACTATTCAAGATAAATCCTTGAAATTTTCAACACACGTTAATGGTAACCCTCTACATAAAATGGACTAAAAGCATAGAATCATCTTCGGTAACAAAAATTTTACAAAAGGTTTTATGAGAAAAATTTGCAAAAAAATTTTTTTGACTAATTTTTAATTATAAATATTAAAAATGAAGGTAATTGAAATATTTTAGTTCAATATGTTAAGCTAAAAATTTTTTTTGACTAATTTTTAATTACAAATATTAAAAATGAAGGTAATTGAAATATTTTAGTTCAATATGTTAAGCTAAAAATTTTTTTTGACTAATTTTTAATTACAAATATTGAAAATGAAGGTAATTGAAATATTTTAGTTCAATATGCTAAGCTAAAAATTTTTTTGACTAATTTTTAATTATAAATATTAAAAATGAAGGTAATTGAAATATTTTAGTTCAATATGTTAAGCTAAAAATTTTTTGACTGATTGATAATTGTACTATTAAAGATGAAAGTAATTGGAATATTTGAGTTCAATTTGTTAAACTAAATTTTTTTTTTACTAATTGATAATTATAAATATTAAAAATGAAGGTAATTGGAATATTTTAGTTCAATATGTTGAGCTAAAAATTTTTTGACTAATTTTAAATTATAAATATTAAAAATGAAGGTAATTGAAATATATTAGTTCAGTATGTTTAGCTAAATGTTTTCTTTAAGTTAAAGTGCATTTCATGCTAATAAATTAAAATTAAAATCAGTTATCATGCACGCAGTGACAAATGGCAATTATGAAAATAGGAAAAAAATATTGCTTAATTTTCCTAATTAATTTCAATAATTTAAAACAATGTGATATTTCTGTTGCATCAAGTTATGTTTTATCTAACAATCCAAAAATTTTCATTCAATTTGCTTCATTGGTTAATTTATTAAAAAGTATGAAAAACATTTTTTGCAAATCAAAGATGTACTTTACCCTTAATATTAGTTTACTAGGTGGCATTGCCAGTTGATTCAGTTATATTAATTGCCAAGTATAACTGATTTGAGTCTGACTCTTTAATTTGACTTCGTGTGAAGGAATAATTACTACACTGTAAAAACGAAGGGCCACTTGATGTTTACTTGTTTCAGGGCGTCATGTTTCTGAGTAGGGAGTTCTCCTGTTTGCAGTATCTCCGTTTTTGTATATTAAAAACCTACTAGCTGAAAACCCGCACTTCGCTAAGGAGTACATTCAAATTAAATACCACGGTCAATGTATGCAATTAATGCCAAAATATATATATATATATATAGTAAATACTACGATCAATGTACACAATTGATGTAAAAAGCAAAAAAAAAAATATTTATAAAAAAATCGTAAGAGATATTTTTATAGACGAAATAATGTAGAAAATATTCAAATTAAATTTTATAGGACATACTAAAGAATATAGTACAGTTAATATAGTACAGTTTAAAGAACATAATATCTTTTATTGCATTTTAATATTTTTTTGAATAATGTCCAGTCGTCTGCCGCATTAGCAAGAAAAAAAATTTATTTTGTCTATTTCATTATTATGCACGTGACGATAAATTTATTTAAAGTACCAGAAAAAGAAATCACGTGATCGGCATTTAATAAATTAAATTCTGAAAATAATTCTTCAAAAATTCACCAAAAAACAGAAAATTGAGGTAAAGATTCAAAAAAGATCTCATTTTAAAGAAAATTTTAGGATCTTTCTCGTGATATAAATTTCATAACCCTCAAATTATTATTTTAAATGCAAACTTTAAAAAAGTTACTTAAACAACTTAAAAATTTGATTTAAAAAAATGTAAGAAATTTTATTCAAAAATCTTTCTTAGTGCACCCCTACACTATAAGAAGAATCGCCATGCAACATTTCAGCCCTTTAGGTCCAGCAGTTTGGTCTGGGCGTTGTATGTCAGTCAGTGAATCAGTCAGTCAGTCAGTTACGGGTCTGTTTTATATATATAGATTACTAGGTGGTACCCGTCAAAACATGACGGCTAGATAGTAAATAAATGTATATTAATACACAAATTCTACTCAACACATCATTGCCAAATGTTGAAAATCATAATATAGAGATGAGAGAAATACGCTTTAAAAAATTGCAATTGAACCCAATAAAAAGGAACAGGGTGACTCAAAAGCGCAACAATTAAAGCATTTCCGTCAGTTTTGATTCTACATCTCACAAACATAATTAAAAATAAAAATGGCAGGGAGATATTCTCCGGAATTAACAGAAGAACGTGTTTATGCGGCTCGTGTTTTAGTAACTATCTAAAGCCAGATTTAAACATGTCACTGAGCGTGCACGGAAACAAATTAATGTGTTTCTCCGGCCTCGTGCTTAGTAACTAAAGCCATGAATAGAAATTGCGGTTAGAAAAACCAAATTTGACACATCTATAGATTAAAATCTTTCGTTTAAGACCAAAATGACGTAAATGGATGCAGTAGTTTTCTCTCACGGATTGTTCAAAGAATCTGCTTAGCAACTTAAATTTATATATTTTATTACCCCTCTAGTTCCATTACTGAAATATGCCCAAAAAGACATTTGGACACAGAAAAAATAGTTTAACCTGAAACGTTCTAGAGCAACAACGAATAGAAAATACCTCCAGGGAGTCAACATTAACAATAAAATAAGCTAACGCTTGGTTTAATTTTTTTACCATGTTTTTATTAACTTGCTTTCTTGTTTGTTTGTGTGTGTGTTTGTCCAGTACAAATCTTGCAATCGATTTTTAACCGATTTTTAATCGATTTTTTCAATACTTTTAGCCATCTTTAAGCAGTATTGAATTCATTTTCAGTTAATTTTGTTTTGTAGACTGGTGCAGCCATCTATCGGCCGGGACGGGATCGAAAAGTTAAACGCAAGTTAACTTCCAATTAACTTCAATTTCTTTCAAGTCGATGGAATAATTCATCAAAAAAATTTTTAAAAAGTATTTTTAATACATAGAATTGTCAAGTTTATATGATTCAACAGAAAATTTAAAAACATGGTATATAAAAACTTCTTTTTTTCTTGTAATTATTCCTCACCTCTCTTATTTTGAGTATTTGTACGGTCTTAAAACAACAAAAATATTCGAAATATTTTGTTTATACGGAGAGATTTACTGAGCGTTTTTCTTTACACTGCCCGAACTGCGCTCTATTGTGGATAGAACCTATATTTGACTCATGAATATTACGCCATCCCCACCATACATACGTACATACGCACACACAAAAGCGAGAGAGAGAGAGAGAGTGTGTGTCTGGAAAATCTTGTTTCTATATAGCTTTGACAAAATCTCAGCTGTATACAAGAAAGGGATTTTTAACAGAAGGGAGTAGTAGTTCAGCTCATGAAAAAAAATTCAGTATAGTTAAAGGTTTAGTATAATTTACTGTTTTATTTTGCTATATATATAAAGTACTGTTGTTGTTATCTCTCATGCCCCCTGGCTGAAAGTTCAGCACTAGGTCCATATAGGCTTCGAGCTGAAGTGTGCGTCTCCGGTTTATATAGCACCACAAGGGTCGGAGTCCGTCTTAGCTAGTTGCCACCTCCATTTCGACAGAGCACCTCCAGGGGCGGCATCTGGAGGGATCATACCTTCTCCTACCCTCTCTGATCTCATAGTGGAACATATTAAGTACTCATAGGATACGTTTAATGCTAACAAGTTTTTTTTTTATAAGTGGACGTTTTTATTTTTTAAATTATTCATAAGATTAAGAGACAAAACCAGTATTTTCTCGAAATACAGAGAACTGTAAGTGGGGTGTGGTGTGGTAGCAAACCTTATAGGTACGGAGCGACACCTCAAGTTCAGATCAGTCTTATGGCTGCTGTATACTAACCCTATCGGATTCGCTCAACTCTATGTTAACCTATGGAGAAAATGGGTCTATTTTTGATAACTACATAACTGCTGATTATTATCCAATAAAAATGGTATTTTCTGATAGCCCGAACTTTTCTGCACCTTGCAACACGATTCATTTTATAAATTGCGTCAACCAAAGGAATTTAAGAGCGTTTAAAACACTCTCGACCAGTTTTTTCCCCGAGTCATTTAAATTTCAAAATATTATTTGTACTTTTTTTAAAAAACGAAATATGCCCCAATATATAAAATTTCTCTCTCTATGACGGATTACAATTTTTTTAAAAAACTAGGGGCTTCGCCCCTAGGCTCGCTACGCTCGCTCCTCTGGTGAATCAAGTGAATGAATGACTCAATAGTTGTTTACAGCGATCCCCCCCCTCCCGGCGAAATGGATGAATCCTGGCTATGGGTGAAAAATCGGATCTTCTTTCATGCCCTTCTGCAAAGGAAGCGAATGAGATTTTTTTGAAGTATTCCTTTAAAATTCAATTAAAAATCGAAATTTTAAGATAGAGACTTGAAATGAAGTTTATATGAATGAGAAAGCTTTCATCTTCCCGTTGATATAAATATTTTCTTTGTAACATAATAAGTCTGAGAGCATCGAATTTATATATCTCGAAACGCATAAATTTTTCCAAAAAGTGGGTTTTCAATTTTAATAAAAATATCAGTCTGTTTTTAACCTATTGACAGCTCCATAACTGCTGATTATCTATATATATATAACAGTTCCGTAACTGACTCATTCATTCACTGACTGACTGACTGACTGACATACAACGCACAGACCAAACCGCTGGACATAAAGGGCTGAAATTTTGCATGGCGATTCTTCTAATAGTGTAGGGGTGCACTAAGAAAGATTTTTCAAAAATTCTTCTTAGATTTTTTTAAATTAAATTTTTAAGCTGTTTTTTAAACTTTTTTTACGTTTGCATTTAAAATAATACATTGAGGGTTATAAAATTTATATGACGAGAAAGATCATAAAAATTCCTTCAAAATGAAATTTTTTTTCGAATTTTTACCTCCATTTCCTGATTTTTGGTGAATTTTTAAAGATTAATTTTTAGAATTTAATTTATTAAATGCCGATCACGTGATTTCTTTTTCTGGTACTTTCAATAAATTTATCGTCACGTACGTAACAACTAAATAGACAAAAAAATATTTTTTTCTCTTTCTAATGCAGCAGACGATTGGATATTATCCAAAAAAAAAATGCATATCCCTTACGATTTTTTTATAAATATATATATATAGATAGATATATATTTTACATCAATTGTATACATTGATCGTCGCATTTATTATAAATATATATATTTATTTTTTGGCATAAATTGCATACGTTGACCGTTGTATTTAATTTGAATGTACTCCGTAGCGAAGCGCGGGTTTTCAGCTAGTATATACATATATGGTATATCAACATTTTGACCCATTTTGGTACTTTTCTGTTTAACTGTTTACTGCTTGCCCAAGCGATACAGACCGGTTAGGCGCGCTGCCAAAATTATAACTCCGGAAAGCAAAATTTCAGTAAGACATCTGAAATTTTGCTTTCCGGAGGACCGTTATGAGGAACGTAATTCTACTCTTAAAAAAGTCTAGTTGTGGTACAGTAACATAATAAACACAGAGATGTGGAAGTTTTCGAGTCAAAGGTATCGACTGTTTAAATTATTTAATCATGATGTCGGCTTTTTGGGAATTTCCCGTCCATGAAATAGCAGCTCGTGAAGAAAAATCTCCGCAAAAACCACCCCATTCGTTCATCAGCTTTCCCTCTTGCGAGTTACTCTTATGAAATAGGTGCATCTACCTATGCAAAGCAGCTATGAGTTTGTAAGTCCAAACTGCAAAAGCCAGCACTAAGATCCATATTTCACAGAAGCAAGAGAATGAAATAACAGTCTGGTTTAAAACGGACCATGGGTTTCACACTTATAAGTATTTTAAAATATATTCCGTAGTATATTAATTATTAAATTTCGACGAAAACTGGCAGGTCAATAGCAAAAATTTCATGGCTGAAATCCGGTTGCGGAAAAAGTCCTGTAGCTAACGGTCAATAGTCGGTCGTATTTCCAAAGCTAAAATATTTAATTATCGCAAAATAAACCTTCATTTCGAAGCAATTCTGAAAAAAGATGGAAAATGCGTCATAGCCTTTCAATGGTCAGAGGACTGACGGGTTGTGGTAGGTGGACTAGTAATTCTCAAAATAATGTGCGGCTTGATATATCTATATATTTAAGTTGCTAAACAGACTTTTTGGCCAGTCCGTGAGAGAAAACTACTGCATCAATTTATTTCATTTTGGTCTTAAACGAAAGATTGTAATCTGTAGATTTGTCAAATTTCGTTTTGGTGATTTCTATTAATTAGCGATCATTTAGGATTAAAAATTGATTTCTGCGCATGCTCAGTGACATGTTTTAATGATAAGCACGTTTATTCCGCGGAGTCTCTTTAGATCTCTCTGTACCATTTTTATTTTTATGATACTTATGCTTGTGAAACATAATATTAAACCTGATGGAAATTGTTTATTTCGCGCTGTTTCATTAGTGATAATTTACAATTTAAAAAAAATGGCTTTCTGAGCATGCTCAGTGACATTTTAAAATCTGGCTTTAGATACTCACTAAGCACGAGGCCACTTAAACACACTAATTTGTTTCTGCGCATTATTATGATTTCCAACATTTGGCAATGATGTGTTGAGTATAATTTGTGTATTTACATTTTATTTACTATCTAGCCGTCATGTTTTGACGGGTACCAACTAGTTTTTTATAATGGGCTTTCACGTTATTATAACTATCGTGTATCTCTAAGTTTTCCAAGAGGGAAGGAGGTACCGTTGCGATTAGATCAATCTGCCGCTTTCCTTTAAAATGTCTTCAATGGAAGTCCACTAAATTTCTAAAGCCGCAACAGTGAAACCAAATAATGATTAGATAATTTTCAACTGTAAGTTAGTGTTCGTTAAAACGAGAACGAAGACTTTAAAAAAGACTATAAATAACAGAACACGCAAAAAGAAAGCCTTTTGTAAAGTTTAACGCTATCGGAGGTCATTAAAATTTAAAACAACGCTATTTAAATGAACGTCGAAAAATTTTAACGACGGTAACGTTTTGCTTTAACAAGTATGAAGATTAAAATAGACAATAGGTAAAAATTCTCTTGTGGTTTTTTATGCCGTAAAGAACTATTTAAATTAACAAAGGTGGTTCTTTCTTTCATTTTTCGGGGCAAATAAAAGCACCCAGTTCAGCCATTCGCGTCTCCTATATTTGAAGCAAATATTTAAGGTAGAGATTTGCCAAAGCGAATGCTTAAATTCTCCGACTGAAACTCGACTAACTCTTCTTCGCGGTCACTGTTAACACCACAGTTAAGGGGAGGAGGGGGCGGGGGAGAAGGGAAGTATAAACTCCACTTCATGATGGATTGGGAAGAGGGGAGAGATAGGAATAAAAAAATCGGGCACTACCCCACCACCAGAAAAGAACAAATAAAAGAACGGAACAACTAAAAAAAAAAAAAAAAAAAAAAAAAAATTGGGAAAATTTCTCTTTTTCTGCCCGTGTTCGCTGAATAATTCATAGACTCGAGTACAAGGCTACCAGAAACTAACAGCCCAGAACTTGGATCTTGGAAAAAAACAAACTCAAAGAAGAAAAAAAATAAAACAGAAAAGGAACGGACTGCATGTCGAAGCAGAGGATTGAAAGAGAAGGAACAAAAAATAAGAAATTGATGGAACAGACAGGGTAAGAAGTAACAATGAAAGGGAGTGGGCCCTACTGTCACTGCCCGGTGAAGAAGGGGGGGGGAGGGGGGGCTTAATTATTTTCTATCGCGAACACGTCAGGAAATTTCACGTATCAATTTCCCGTGAAGTGTTGTAACGAAAAGTCACGGCACAGGAGTGGAAGATGTGTGGCACAACTGAGGTTATGAATTATTCAGGCTTATCGATTCTGCGGAGAGATACGCGTAGTTAAGTTTCAGTTTCGTAACAAAGTCGGAGCCCATTAGGGATCCTTTACTCGGCTGCGGCCTCTTACCAGGTCTTTACTTTTATTGCTGTCGGGATTAATAAAGAGATGCGGCTCTTCTCCCGCTACTGCTTGCAGGGCCACTTACTGCTCCCTCCGACGGGGTTGCCTCACAACCACTTGCACACACCAGCGGAGTGGGGGAGGACTTTTTTTTTGTGTGTGCATTTGCAGTTGAAAAGTATATGCTCGTTGACGCATATACATGTTCATACAATGATATGCGTGCTGATCGAGTTCTATACCCAAAATACACGCTTACAAAGAAATGCAGAACAGAATGCATGAAAGAATAAAAATACACACGTGCCATCCCGATAAATGTACTCCCCAGTAAATGTACCCCAGAAAAAATCCCCAGTAAATGTACCATCCCAAATGGATGCATGCATTCATATGCCTATTTTGTTTTTACATAAACTCTTGGGCTTAAGCATCTATATGCATGGTAAGCGTTTCATTCATACAGATGCATACAAGCATTTACAATGCGTGTAGATGCGTATAAGCTCATGTGTGTGTGTGTTCGAGGATATATATATATAAGAGAGATGGTGAGAGTGAGTGAAACTTCTCTATAGAAGCCAATCACGGTTCCGAAAACAAGTGGCCGTTTGGAGGGGTGGCCGACGAAAACAGGTTTCTTCCATAACATTTACTCCACTCAGTCTTTATTTGGTTCGGAGCAAAATATGTTCATTTAGAGGGGTTTCCGGCTAGAGAAGATATATATATATATATATATATATATATATATATATATATATAACCTTCACAAACAATGCTTCATTTAATGATTGACACTGTTGAAAAAGTCCCATTTAATTCTTATAAATTTTTTGCTGATTTGGACTTTTCTTCGTGTCATATATATATATATATATATATATATATATATATATATATATATATATATATTAAGAGAGAGAGAAAATATATGTACAAACACAGTAAAGAAAGGAACCAAAACTGAAAAAACCTGGAATCGTATTTCCAGAATTCAAAATATAAATCTGCAAAATACGGAATAAAATGCTTTCCTTGTGCAAGATACAAACGGACGCAGTGACTTCCTCCAAAACACAAGAGATATAGAAAGTGCTTATGAGGAAATAAAAAAAAAATGAGGAAAGGCCAAATAAAGTAAATTCTTTCGAATGGTATGAATAAGAAAGAAAATTCAGTCAGGCTTCTCTTATATATTATGGATAAAAGATCAACTTCATGGATAAAATGTGTAATTATGGGATATTTATAAATGAATATATCTTAATATGAATTAAAAACAATTTGATTCAGATAAGATCTGGCATTTAATTTTTTTTTCTGTCGAAGAGGGGGGGGGGAGAGGAACTATACAATTTAAAAAGAAAAAAACTTTTAATCTTTATGCGCTATTGTACTTTTGAAAGCATTTTATATCTTTTTTAACGTGACTTAGTATTAGGTAATTTTTGTACTGTATTGTAATTTATTGCACTCCGAAAAGCCGAGGGGGTCTTACACAGTGTTTCCCACCGATAGTTTCAGCGGTGCGAACGTTTGGTTCGACTCCTAGGTTAGAGGCTTCAAATTTCGCTTAGATGCAGCGTAGAAGTCTTGCACACCCTGACTCGGTTTGGTCACAAATTATATGTGGGTCATTTGTGTACATATGCTACTGGTCATAGCGAAACAGCAAACCAGATGTGACTGGACTAGAATTTATTGGTTGCCAGTACAGCTAGTAAAAATTCTCAATAACATACTAGTCACGATCTGAGTAACGGAAACACAGATTCCACCAGAATTGGAACCATTGTTATAGAGTGTTGAAATAACTGTTATGGCCTTTTGAGGTTGATTAATTGGTTGGTTGGTGGAGAATACTATGTTCAACTATGGCGACTCGAGGGCTAAACAGATACGGGACCTATAGTTCAGAGGCGATTCCGAACTGCTACACACTTCCATATCAAGAGCGAGACTTGAAACACTGGTATCCAATGTCAGCACATTAACCGTTCAACTATCGTCCAGTGAGAAAGGATTTTCTATCTAAGGCAACAATAGACTGAATTCTAAGATGCGAAGTACAACTGTGCTCGTCGTCCGTGTGAGTAGCTTTTGTGCCCGATGGATTTGTACTGTTTGTTTCAACTTCCAGTTTCATTTTAAGACCTCCGTCGGATGCTATCCATTATCTGGCTTTAAACGAGCAACGAGCCAAGTGATCCCAATAAGCGGCATTCTCACTATTTTTTTCCCCTAACCATAATCCCACTGCCTTAGAGTAACCGACGTACATTACAGCAAACGAGGCATTAGTTGAAGGATATTAAGCGTACTGTCTCCAAGGTCGACCCAAACCTCGGTACCGGGGTGGTCTCGGCTAGACTCCAGCACGTCTGAAATATTCGATAATCTCTCTGTTGTGCCCATTGTTCACCCTTTCTTGTCGGTCTGCCGGACATTATTCCGATCATTGAGATAAAATTTGTGTTCGCTTTGAAAAGGTGCATTAAAGGGAGCGGATCTGATTTTTCTCCCCATAACAGTGTCGATTTTATACCACACAAGTAGCATTTCGTTGAGGCACTTCAAGGCAGACATCTCCACGTTCATCTTCCCAAAAATCGAAATACCAGATATCAGACTAATCTATATACAGTCAAACCTCGATATCTCGAACTTGAAGGGAGAGACAAAAAAATTCGAATTATCGAAAATCGCATGTTATCAATAGTAATAGAGAAAATAAAGATTTTTTACGTGCCTTTTTAAAAAGTAATCCATATTTTTATTTTAATAAACACTATTTACAAAATTCTATGAAAAAAAATTCAATTGTTGTTTGCTTCAGAGAAGAGTCTGAAATTTTATCTATTACACTTTCTAAGTGGACAATGGCTTTAAATGTGTCCTCTTACCTATTTGATTGACTTTCAACATATCTCCTCAAAGCGGCCACTGCAAATAGTCCTCCTTTGTTTGTCACATTCGGTAGCAAATGGCGGATTTCGTCCTCATCTTCTAATGATAATACAAAAGAAGCTTTCATCTGACCGATGATGTCATTGTCCTCCCACTGACCACACACTATTACCGTATCATCTACGACTACAAAGTCATTAAATTCCATGCTATCGAGGTGCATGAGCATCGAGCACTAGCTTGAATGCAAGACAGCACAGCACAGGCATGCATTCACACTTGTAGTTTTTCATCTTTCACTCCTTGTTGCAATAAGAAATTCTACAATCTTCTTGGAAGCCACCTACCTCTTGATTTTTGTTCATGCCTTCCTTTCCTGTTTTGTTAAAACCACCCCAACCCCTCTAGAAAGTTACCTAGGAGAATAAAAGTAGAAAAAATAAAAGAAAGGATTGATGGTCACTGCATATGCATGACAACTAACTGAAACGAGATAAGAAAACAATAAACAAGAATTTCAACTCCCATCTTGGAGGATCAAGAGAAGTTGTCATTTCATTGTGTTATCTTCCGTCTTTATATCCCTTCATTTTAAAGTTTATGCAGGGTTTCACCACTGTAATGTTTGAATAGCTTTTCTATTTTTTGGATATTATTTTTCTTGTTTTTAGAAAAAATTTTCTTCTCCCTTTATGGAAAAAAATTCAAGTTATCGAGTGATGAGCCAAAAAAATTCGCCAAATCAAGGTTTTTTAACATTGAGTACATAGGAAATTTGAAGGGAATTTTTATTTCTTCGGGATATCGAAAAATTCGCGAAATGGAGGTTCGAGTTAGCGAGGTTTGACTGTATATAAAACAGTTCTGTAACTGACTCACTGACTGACAGACAACGCACAAACCAAACCGCTCGACCTAAAGGGCTGAAATTTTGCACGGCGATTCTTCTTATGGTGTAGGGGTGCACTAAGAAAGATTTTTTAAAAATTCTTCTTAGATTTTTTTAAATTAAATTTTTCAGCTTTTTGTGTAACATTATTTAAGTTTGCATTTAAAATAATAATTTGAGGGTTATAAAAATTCCTTTAAAATGAGATCTTTTTGAATGTTTACCTCGACTTTCTGATTTTTGGTGAATTTTTAAAGATTCATTTTTAGAATTTAATGTATTAAATGCTGATTAGGTGATTTCTTTTTCTGGTACTTTAAATAAATTTATCGTCACTTGCATAAGAACGAAATAGATTTAAAAAAAATTTTTCTTGCTAATGCGGCAGACGATTGGAATTATCCAAAATAATATTAAAATACAGTAAAAGATATGTTCCTCAAACTGTACTATATTCTTCATTATGTCCAATTAGATTTAATTTGAATATTTTCTTCTACATTATTTTGTCAATAAAAATATCCCTTATGATTTTTTTTATAAATATATTTTTTTTTTCACATCAATTATATACACTGATCGTCGTATTTATTATACATATATATACGTATATATATATATATATATATATATATATATATATATATATATATATATATATATATATATATATATATATATATATATATATATATATATATATTTTCCGGCATTAATTGCATACATTGACCGTTTTATTCAATTTGAATGTACTCCGTAGCCAAGTGCGGGTTTTCAGTTATTATTTCATATTCTGTTATATATTATTGATTTTACTAGCTGCTTGGCATTTTAGATTCGAGAATGTATCCGGAGAAACATACTTGGTGTAGAAAGGAAATGAAGAGTAAATTTATCTGTCGGGTTAAAGAAAAAAAAATGAATGATCCCCGACACTTCCAAACCAAATTTAAATAGTCATTAATCATTCGAAATCTCTCTAACGTAACTGTCTATACTGCCCTCCTTTGTGAAAGTGACCTAACATTTTTATTTTGTGAGGAAAAATATGACGGGGTTAAGACGAAGGTTGACACGCAGTTAGGAGAAATAAGTTAGATAGGTTTAAGAACTTCCCAAAGCAGTTAGGATACTCTAAATGAGTGAAAAAGATCAATATATGGAAGGAGAATATTTTTGAAAAAATGAAAATGGAAATTTTGCAAATAGGGCATTTTTTCTTATACTAAAGAGGGTTGCATACGTTGTATTTCTCTCTGCCATAGTAGGTAATTTTACAGCTCTAATTTGGTCCACTTTAACTGGAAGAAATTCTGGAACAATTTTAAGCTTAGTATCTATATCTTTCTTCCCAATGCTTTACCTACCTGCAGAGATTGCAGACATTCTTTAAAAAACTTTTCTTGCAGTAAAATTCTGTATATTTAAACTCAATATGTTTGGTTTTATGCACTTATTGAAATGTTGAAAAATAATTTTAGATGAATATATATATATATAATGTGGAGGCACTTGGTCGTTAGACATTCACCTGTTATTCACCGCAGTTTTCTGGCTACTTTATTATGGGGGCACCTTATAGGTGGCCCAGCATTTAGGCCCAGCATGAGGGGACATAGGAACGACCAGACTTATTCGGGATTTGAACCCAAGCCCACAGCGTGGAAGAGTACGACGCCAACCACTATACCATGTTGGCGGCCTAGGTGATTATATACATTGAATATTAAAGATAATGTATGTGTGTGTGTATATGTATGTATGTGTAAATATATATATATATATGTACACGCATACATACACGCACATATTTGTTTATATAGGACCACCATTCTAAATTTTAAATTTCGTCCCGATTTGAAATCTTTCAGATTAAAGTTAATATGTTGAAATTAAAGAATTAAGGCAATTCATGAAACGCGCGAAAGATATTTCCAATCGCTATTTTCGTACTTTTACAGTCACTTTGCCCTGATTGACCAGGGGTTTAAACCTAATTGAAAGGAGATTTACACCTCTTAACAACAACGTAAAGTACAAGTATTTCTCAATACCCAGTGGGAGGTAAACGGATGTCGAGATTTCTTCCGACATACCTCGCTAAAATATGGCTAAAATATGGCGCCACAGGTTGTTTACACCGAAACAGTTTTCCCTTCGCTCATTAGTGTTTTTACGGGAATCACCAGAAGTCAGAAGGTCCGGTAGTCATTCCGAATTCTGAACGACGAGTCCAGAAGTAAAAAGGACGAAAAAGGGAAGCCGAAAAAGAAAGCTGATAAGAAAGCTGACCGCGTGAGACAAAGTCTTGCCCGACAAATCTGGTTTACACATTCTTTACCAGTTGTGGTAACTTATCTAGCGCGAGATAGTAATCTCCAAGACGCCGCGTCGCCGAGTCACAATGGAGTAGAGGGGGTCATCCATGATTCAGTGTGACAGGGTGTGACACTCCTCCGAGGTGCTACGGTCGCTGGATGATCTTCACCGAGTAAGAATTTCACGAGACGATGAATTCTTGCTCCGTGACTCGGGAAGCAGTGGCGTGAACAATGGCCACCCAACGCTATGGAAAGTGTCTTTACAGAGACCAAAAATCTGTATATTTAAGTTGCTAAGCCGACTTTTTGGGCAGACCGTGAGAGAAAACGACTGCATCCATTGACTTCATTTTGGTCTGAAACGAAAGATTGTAATCTGTATATGTGTCAAATTGTGTTTTTGTAGCCGCAATTCCTATTAATGAGCCATAATTTACAATTGAAAATTGATTTCTGCGCATGATCAGTGGCATGTTTAAATCTTTCTTTAGAAACTCACTGTTTCTGCGCATGCTCAGTGACATGTTCTAATGATAAACACGTTTTTCTCTAGATCTCTCTCTGCCATTTTTATTTTTATGATAATTACGTTTGTGAAATATAAGATTTAACTTGATGGAAATTGTTTATTTCGCGCTGTTTAATGAGCGATAATTTACATTTTAAAAAATTGCTTTCTGAGCATGCTCAGTGACATTTTTAAACCTGGCTTTAGATACTCACTAAGCACGAGGTCACTGAAACACATTCATTTGTCTCTGCGCATTATTATGATTTCAACATTTGGCAATGATGTGTTAAGTATAATTTGTGTATTACTACATAAATACGGCTAGATAGTACATTTATTTACTATCTAGCCGTCATGTTTTGACGGGTATCAACTAGTCTATATTTTTAAGTTGCTAAGCCGATTCTTTGGGCAGCCCGTGAGAGGAAACCGCTGAATCCATTGACTTCATTCTGGTCTTAAACGAAAGATTTTAATCTAGAGAGGTGTCAAATTAGGTTTTTGTAACCGCAATTTCCAATAATTAGCTGTCATTTGCAATTTAAAAAATTGCTTTATGCAGTTCAGTAATAACGAGGCCGCATAAACACATTTTGTTTTTCAGCGTGCTCAGGGACATTTTTAGGCTTCAGATACTTCCTAAGCACGCGGCCGCATACACGTTAATTTGCTTATTCCGAGGAATATCTCTATGCCATTTTTATTTTTGATTATGTTTGGGAAATATAAAATTAAACCCGACGGAAATGGTTTATTTCACGCTTTTGATTGACCCCATTTCTTTTTATTGGGTTCAATAATTATTTTTTTAAGTGTATCTCTCCATTCTTAATAACTATGATTTTCTACATTTGGCAATGACGTGTTTAGTATGATTTGTGCATTAGTACATTTATTTACTATCCAGCCGTCGTGTTTTGACAGGTACCAGTTAGTAGTTATAAAATCAGGAATCGTTTGCCCAGTGAAACAAACTTCCAAACTTCATGACCTGGACTGTGGATTGTAAAGACTACAGATTTACGTAATAACCCCTTGATGAAACATCTGATGCAGATTATTCTTGATTTTGGTTTCAACAACCCAAAACACTGAGTTTAGCTTACAGTTTTGCTCTACTATGACGAAACAGTCTGTTTATAGGGGGCTGAAGTGATGTTGGTTTTCGGCCCAAGTGACTTTAACTAATATCTGGACCGTTATAGTCTGCATGTCTGACTTAATTTATATTTTGCTATATGAGTACTGAAGTCAATGGTGATTCGGTTGCTAGTAATTGAAGTTCTATGCAAGCTTCATATAAGTTCTGATCTGCGGGAAAAGTAAAAATTTAAAACCACTAGGCTTTTCTGAATGCAGAAAATTTTCTAAATATTTATTTCCCACATATTTCGACTTGTTTTCATGTGATACGAAATGAATTAATTCCCTTTCCACCGAACTCGAATCTGAAAGGATAAAGTAAAATGATTATTAAAATAATAACGAATTTGATCAGTAACGCTTCGCATTTAAAATCTCGAAACAAATCTTTTTATAGTTAGTCATGCGCTATTGGTTATAACTTTGAAAGATTTGTGCGTTTCTGCGATTTACAATTTCGTCAAAATTTCCAGTAGATGAATAACGTAGAAATTCCTTGATGACAGAAGAAGGCAAAATTATGAATTCAATCAATCTTGGCGTTTACTTACGATCTCGAACCGAGTTTTTTTATAGATTTTTTTTAATTATTATTGGTTTGTGTTTGAAAGTATAGACCTTGTGTTTGAAATTATAGATCTTTTTGGATACAGTTTTAAACATGGCCTTAACACACAGTTAGCCATACTTGAAAAGACCTTTCAGATTTAAATAGAAAGACATTGAATGACACGAAATGTATTAGAACTTTTCTCTTAATTCGGCAGTAATAGAAGCACACGGGGCTTTTTTTTCCCTTTCCTTAAGCTCACACAAGTAGTTAAGGTTTCAAATGTCTGCCATGAATTGAAAGACACTGAAAAAAATTACTTTTTGGGGTGCCGGTAGTCACTCACAGTACTTACATGCACGCTTTCCAAGTAAGCTTTCAAACTAAGCGGACTTATAAAACCCAAAGCGTAAAATTATGTTTAAATCATAGGTTATAGAATACATCACAACTAACAGTATAAAAGATTCAATAGGACTAATAATTATTCCTCTTGAATCTTTTCTTGACATCCAGAGTTAATTATTAACTTTGGATGTCAAGATCCCATCTAATATAATACATCAATAGAAGCTTTGCATAAGCAAAGCGATACTTCTGTAAAAAGGGGTGCTTCACAGTTCATTATCGAAAAGCCAGACCACAGTCAAACGGCTTGCATTCGGTGTAGGAGTCTGGGGGTTCGAGTCCCGCAGATGGCAGAATCGGCTTTAAAACTTTTGACCCCGGTTAAATAAGCCCCCCTGTAGCAAAAAAAATGACCTTAGTGCTCAAATAAATCAACCAATCATTGTCATCAAAGAGAAATATTTTCCTATAATGTGCAGATATAGTAATACGTACCAAATAATTTGCATATTTTCGTAAACATTTTTACAAACGATCGCTTGCGAGAATTAGGACACTAGTAATTTCTTGACTAGCTTTAAAAATGACCAAAAAAATATTGCGTTTACCATTAATGCTGTTTGGAATGCATCTAAAGCAGGGGTGGGCATTAAGTCGATCGCGGTCGACCGGTGGACCACGAAGACATTTTGGGGTGGCCGCCTTTACTAAAACCTAAGACGCGCATACTAAAAGAAACAGTTTTATGGAACACCGACGCCAGCTATTTTGGCGGACCGTGTGCAGACTAAAGGTCATTTACTAAGGGCCTGTTCACATAGGAGTCCGTTGCGTTGCGTTAAGGAAAAGATGACGTTGAGACGAAAATAAACCAATCATAGGCCTCCAAACGATTAGCAATGAAATTTTTAACGCCTATGATTGGTTTATTTTCGTCTCAACGTCATCTTTCCCTTAACGCTCCGCAACGGACTCCTATGTGAACAGGCCCTAACTATAACTACAAGAACTAACTTTAGATGAGAATGATTTATATTTTAATGTATTTTGAATTGTTTGATAATAAATGCATCATTTTATATTATTATATTTGTGCCTATTATTATTACGTTGTATCTTGCGTTTCGCTTTAAACGCGGTTTTAAAAGGGTAAGTTTTTTTATTGTAGTTATTTAGGTAAGTACATATTCCGTAATAAATATTGTAGACCTTTTTTTAACTCACCACACCTACGCCACTGGCTGGACCGCAACACCTTGAAAAAATTAGAAGTTTGCCTACCCCTGATCTAAAGCATACTCGGCAACAGTGGGTATATGCGTTGCAGAGTACAGAAAGTAAAATCCAGTTTGACATTCGTTCGCGCGTTCTCCAAGCCGACAAGGCGGTTCAATACGTCAGAAACAATGCAGTGCCATAAGGGGATCTATTTCCTGACTGACAGAATCGGCATCCGTCGCCAACTGGCTTCAGGTGAGTGGTCATCCCGAGTCGGGACACCGCCATGACGCCTATCCAGTTCCACTTAACTAGCTGAAGGACCTCAAACATACCGCCTTGTCGCATTCCTCCTTGTTAAACACAGCGTTTGGTACCAAAGACGGGCATATTTCAGATTAGCCAAGGGAGAGGATACCCGACGTTATCACCATCTGCCTGTCCAGGGATGTTCTCGGGAGGAGTCAGGTGTCTATGTGCAGATGCCTCCGAGAGATAACGGGGTTTTGTTCTCGGAGTTATGCTCCCCTTTGCTGTCTTAAAGAAGGGCAAATTCCTCAGAGAGGACCCTCTCTTGGGAGATAAGGAACCTTCCTCACACAGAAAAATTGATAATATGTAATTACTAGCTAAAAACCCGCAATTCGCTACGGAGAACATTCAAATTAAATACAACGGCCAATGTATGCA
>OU015490.1:16328546-16398546 GCA_907164885.2 Dolomedes plantarius
ACTTACAGTCCAAAGGTGTACCACAAGGTGGTAATGCTTCAAGTATGCTAGCTAATTTATACTTATATTATTTTGAAATTAATAATATAGAAAATAGCAATTACAATATATTTAGATATATAGATGATATAATAGTAATTAATAAAAGTAATAACCCTATAGACTTAAATTTTTACCCTCCTAATTTGGAACTAATTAAAAGTAGCCATGATAATATTAATGTAAACTTTCTAGATATTAATATTAAATTAAGTACTAACAATAAATTTACTTTTGACTTATACGACAAAAGATCTGACTACAATTTTAATATTGTTAAATTTCAAAATTATCTAACCTGTTTACATAAATCTGTTTTTAATAACATTATTGTAAATCAGTTAGTTCGTATAAATAGGCTATGTTCCAAAGACAATAGGATTAAGCATATTATAGACTTGAAAGCTATGCTAACTCGTAATAATTACCCAGTAAGTCTACCCCAAAACATAATTGGTTGTTTTTGTTTTAATGAATAGTTTGTTCTGTTGCATTAATAAGTTAAACATAACAATAAGTTAAAATAAAAATAATAACTACTAAAAACAAAAATAAAAATCATAAGTAAAATAAAATAAAAATAAAATTAACTCATAGTAGTAACAATAATAAAAACTAAATAAATAAAGGAATAATAGTCTTAAAATACGGTAACCTAAGTAAGTCTGTAACTGAGTATCCACTACCTCAATGGTTGCAAGTTTTATGACGTCAGTCATCTTGCGGTTACAAGTTCTTAACTTCCACTCTGACTAGCGCCAGGCTTGGTGTTCTTTGGTTAAGTACTTTTATTCAAACTTAATTCATTTACTATTCAATTCTTCTGTTAATAATGGATTGTACGGTGTCTGAGTGTGTTTATTTAATAGATCATACTCATCAGAAACAATCCATTGGTTTTTAGACAGTATTGACACCGCTGATGAAGAAATGCTGTCAAAAACCTTATTCATACTTTTCTTTACATGTTGGATGTTCCTGGCTTCAAGTAGCTTTAGAGCTATTACTGGTTTTCTCTTTCATCCTATTCTTTTTTATATGTATATATATATATAATATATATATATATATATATATATATATATATATATATATATATATATATATATATATATATATATATATATATGTATATATATATATATATATATGTATATATATATGTATATATATGTATATATATATATATATATGTATATATATATATATATATATGTATATATATATATATATATATATATGTATATATATATATATATATATATGTATATATATATATATATATATGTATATATATATATATATATATATATATATATATATATATATATATATATATATATATATATATATATATATTTGAGCACTCTTTAAATTCTAAAGAGTGCTCAGAAATGACTGCCGAAGTCTGATTTGTTATGCCGTCTGTTGGCGGCAGAAATAAGCTGGAGCTGTACCATTTTTAAAATAAGATAGAAATTACTTGTATGAACATGAAAGTGAGATTAAACTGGAGTTGGCCCACTATTCAAATAAGGCCTTCATTTTATACCGTGAAAACGAATAAATAAAATTTCATAAGCCTGGAAAAAAAGGTGGTTTCATAAAATGAATTTAAGGCTGCTGTGTACTAACCCTACTGTATTCGCTCACCTCAATGTTTACCTATGGAGAAAATGTGTCCGAGGATTGCCGACTTGGATTAGAAGATATTTTTAAAAAATTACTCCGTCATAGAGAAAGAAATTTGACAACTCGAGGCATTTTTCGTTTAAAAAAATGCAAATAAAAATTTTTAATTTGAACGATTCGGGGGAGAAATCTTGTCTAGTGTGTTTTAAACGGTTATAAATTCCTTTTGGTGGACGCAATTTATAAAATGAATCGTGTTGCAAGGTTCAGAAAAGTTCGGGCTATCTAAAAATGCCATTTTTATTGGATGATCAGCATTGATGTAGCTGTCAATATAGTAGACACATTTTTTCCCATAGGTTAACATTGAGGTGAGCGAATGCAATACGGTTAGTACTCAACAGCCTTAATGACTAAATGTTCCAAATTTGCTTACTATTCGTCTAACGACTTTGAAAGAATCTAACTTTCAGATTAGAAAACAGTAATGGAAATGCAGTAAAAGGAAAAATATCTTCTGATCTGGTGAAAGGGAAATGATAGAGGAAACATTTAAAAAGTCACGTATTACTGTCAAAGTGAATGTTTCCTAGGATGGTTTTCATATGAAGTTAACGTCCTAGTGAAATGGTTACCAAAACAACTCCGGAAGCCCCGCCCCAGCGACTAATCACACTTTAAATGCAAGCTTTCAGTCATTCAACCCATTAAAATAAGATTTTTTTACCATTTTTCTATTTCTGTACAAAAAGTTGGACCTGTTTGATTAACTTTTAACTTAGAATGTGTGACCAGAATTTTGAATTCGGGTAAACTAACGAACCATTGAAATGGACATTAGTTTTTATACAATTAAAACAATTTTCTTTTTCCAATATCTGGGCAGAAATTTTTCCGATTCAACCAAAATCTAAAGCTGAGACTGGTTAATTTTACCACACAAGATTATCAGTATAAAATTATTTTCATTTACCGTCATTTCTGTGAGCAAAATTAACAGATTTAAAATCTTTTTAAAAATGCATACAATTATATTCACTTCCTATTAATGGATATGTCGGCACTTCGTTGAATAAAACGTCTAACAATATCAAGTTTAGAGTTCTTGGGAGTTCAAGATGCTAAGTAACTTTGCCCAACGCCAAAATCTTATCTAAACGTAAAAGTGGGACATAAATGCACATAAATTTTAGATAGTATCGAATGACATCTATAAGCTATAATAACATATATTAATCTATAATAAAAAAAAAGCTATAACAACGTTTATTATATTTCTATTGATAACACATGCCTGCGAAATTGATGTTTTTGAAAAATACAAGAGAAGTTTTCACTGAGTTTTATGTTATTTGGTGTTCTGATTTCGAAAATGACCTCCATTTTTTTCCATCACGTCAGGATATTTTGTAAAATTGATATCGGTATTTTTGCTAAAATCCTATTTGAAAAGGAATTTTCTCAACAATTTTGCATGTACTATCTCGCAACAGTGGTTTTAATTCATTTAAATCTATGTAAAATAACCGATTCTTGGTGAGACAATTTGATATTTCAGCAATCGATTATTTTTATAGGTTTAAAATGCATGAAAACCACTGTTGCCAGATCGCACGAGCCGCCTCTAATCGAGAGAAAAACAAAAAGTTCCCTTGAGTTTAAACTTTTTCCATCAAATTATGGTGCAGTTTCTAGAAGAAAATTACCAATATACTATTTTAATTTGTTTTTATTAAGGTAACTTACATAAAATAGACGATTGACCAAGAGGAGCAAATATTATGTATGTGTACATGAAAGTTTGAAACAAATTTTAATCTGAACAAAAAACAAAACAAAACAAAACAAAAGTTTATATTTAAGTACGTACTCTTTTTCTTTTGAAACTTCTTTTTGACGTTCTTCTTTTATGTTCAATCTCAGGCCTATCTCGTGTTAACATCCAACAGTAGTCGGCGAGCATGATCTTGTCCCATCTTCCTTGATATTTGCGCTCCACATCTTTGATGTCTTGGTGGAACCTTTCACCCTGTTCTTCGATGACTGATCCTAAATTTTCGGGGGGAAAAGTCTCCATGTGAGTGAAGGAAATGTATTTTGACACTCGTGGAACAACCCAATGCTTGAAATTTGTCCAGCATATTCATAACAATTTCCAGGATCCTTGTAATTACCCAGAAATTTTCCAGGTTCAAGATTTTGTCTTTTCGGCCATTCGACTTGTTGACCAAGAACCATGGAGATAACTTTCAAATCACCGCAAATGGTCCAACCGTGGTGGGCATATTTTATTTTGATGAGGACGAGAGCCAGGTTTCCATAGCGTTCTTTTAAATGCACCTAGTGTCCAACTAGTACAGAGGCATACTGGCTTCTGTGATGAAGAAGGACACCTTCAAGGTTCCTTTTCAATGAATCTATAAACATCCTCCATTTATCTTTATCTTAGGTGATATTAAATTTGCTCGTGAATCCGGGAACATCGGCACAATAGACCAGGTTCTCCTCTTCCTCAAAGTACTTAACAAATTCCTTTTCTCGATTCCCGTACCAATAAAAAGAGGTACCTTCGGCCAATAAGTTTTTTCTTTCAATCTGGAGCCCAACAATACAGCTGCCTCTTTCGAAAGACCCAGATCTCTAGTCAGATCATTAAGTTCAACCTGAGAGAATGGTAAAGGGCCTCCCAAGTTCCCCTCTGGAGGTCCTCGCCTTCAGAGGGTTTTTATTAGGTAGCGGAGCTTTGAACTTCTGGATGTTCTGAGTCTGAAGATTCTGAAGAGATGACTGGCATTTCAGTTGGCGGCAAAGGCACTGGCACATCAGGTCCATGAGGAACCCGAGGCCCATGGGTATGGCCGATGGAATGTAATCAGAATAAGAGATTAGCTTTTGATTTTTGCGGTTATACCCACGGACATGGCAGGAACAAAAGTAACAATGCTCAGAGTGGTTTTTCGGCTCCCTCCTTTCGGCTGTCATGGGAATTCCAAATCGTACAGCAGTTTTCTTTCATTTGAGAATAAGCGTAGATCATTGAGACACTGCACACAAACTTTATGAGGAACCTACGATTTGTTCTAATCTCTGAGTTTCATGCCAAAATACGCAAGATAAAGTTGTCTTACACAGTCTGTAATGCTAGAGGAGGTGTCACAGAAGGGTATTCTGTAGGTTTCACCACGGTAGAATGATTGTCAGGCAGGGAGGGAAGAAATTCAACGCCGAAAAAAAAAATTTATGGTAAATGTTCATAAAAATTTTTGATGTATTTTAAGTGAAATTGAATTTTTCAAGAAAATGTGACGTGATAGAAATTTTTCATTATTTTTTTTGAAATTAACACCAAAAAATACATAAAGTTCAGCTGTCAGTTCCCTTGTATTTTTTTCATCGCAGGCCTATGTAGCTAATTAACCTGTTCATGGTCATATGAGGCCCGAATGTACGCCGTGGCCCGAAAGCCTAGTGCTCAACATGTTGAGTAACTTTTATTTTTCAAAACTCAATTTTTAACAGATCTTGCCTTTATCATAAATAAGACCGGACTAAACAGATAATGAAAGACATCATGTAGGAAGGCCTACCAGAATAGTTTTGGAACCTATACTTTTGAAATTTTTAAGGGATTTAGTTTCTTTATTTCAGAGGCCCACTTCTTCACAATGTCTCCTTTCGAAAAAATATATCAGGTAGTCTCTACTAACGAAACTTCTGCGGATTATTAACGTAGGATTATTTATCCTTGCTTACCTCCTTTCTATCTTTTTTGATGTATTTTTGAGCTTTTCTGTTTAACAGTTTACTGCTACTGAGTTTAGCGCGCTGCCAAAATTATAACTCGCGACGGACTCTGAATTTTTTCTTTCCAGAGGACCGTTATGGAGGAACGCAATCCTACTTTTAAAAGAAAACTGAATAAGACGTTACTAATTGAAACCGATAAAATTATACTCAACTATGATCAAGATTGCATGATTCTTATAACCTTTTTCTACTTTTTAATGCGAATAATTTGTTATTTTAAATTGTTCGAAAAACAAATTTATGCTAAATTGTATGTACCCTTTTTAAGTACATAAATCAAAAATCTTAACCATTGTTTATATGCCAGTCTAATTAGGTACAAATGTTAATGACAACACATATCTTATGAAATAGTTAAAATTAAACACATATCTAAGGTAATAGTTAAAATTAAACACATATCTTAGGTAATAGTTAAAATTAAACCTCCTACGGATTTAATGACAGCCAGGAATTAAACAAAATTGAGCCATTTCTATATTTGCATGTTTTTAATAACTCGCTTTCTTGTTTGTTTGTGTGTTTGTCCAGTCCAAATCTTGCAATCGATTTTTAACTAACTTCCCGACTAGCTAGGTATTTGAAAATTTTAGAATAGCTCAGAACACGATGACAATGCATTCTTTTAATACTTTTAGCCATCTTTAAGCAGAATGAATTCATATTCAGTTAATTTTGTTTCGTAGACTGGTGCAGCCCTCTATCGGCCGGGAGGGGAACGAAAAGTTAAACGCAAGTTAACTTCCAATGAACTTCATTTTTCTTTCAAGTGGATGGAATAATTCATCGAAAAAATTTTAAAAAAGTGTTTATTAATACATAGAATTGTCAAGTTTATATGATTCAACAGAAAATTTAAAAACATGGTATATAAAAAGTTCTTTTTATCTTGTAATTATTTTCTTTTCATTCAGCATTGTCTTAATGAAAGGAGTGAAGATTAAAGCTTGAACATTTTTGATTCTCTCAGCTAACAATTTCTGAAATGTCCACTAGGTATAGTGTGTTAAAAATAAATTTTGTAAAAAGTTATTAAGAGAACTGTTTATTGAAATGTCTGATTAATCAAAATAAGACTTTTGTATTAAAATGTCTAATTTTGATCAGAATAATATTTAAAACTGAAGTAAATCTCCTTACAAACGGAATCGCAAAATAACGTATATCATACATACATTTTACAATCTTGAAATCGAAAAGTAGCACAGACTTTCGGCTAAACAGTTTAATTCAACATATGAAACCGAGATTATAATCGATGAGCCAAGAAATTGGATTTCTGACTACCGCATTAGGAACAAGCAGTCTAGTTGTAATAAAAGCTCAACTAGATCATAGAGAGTTCAACTAGATCATCTATGTGCATAGTTATCACAGTTGCTGAAAGCTAAGTAAGCTATTGAACATGTACCTCCGAACTTAACCTGCTTTCTACGAAAAGTTCTTCTGGTAAAAGGTATTTAAAAATAAGCATTCAGTTCACAGAAATATATTATGTTATGTTCAATGTAGGTACGATAATTCAATAGTAAACAAAAAGACAAATTTAGTATTTAAATTGCCCTAAGACAGGGAGATAAGACGAATAAAAAGTTATATGCAATATGCAAAATATATTAAAATATGTACAATAGAAAAATATAAAATTACAATATAAAATGTAATACACAATAGATCAATAAATACTTAAAAAAAACTCAGTTGAAAAAATATGGAGAGAAGGGGGAAAGGAAGACGTGGCTAAACCAAATTGTACGGTCTCAGGTGATTACCGCCAAATATGACAACCATTTTCAAAGTTTTAAAATTTCGTAATCCCACATTAGTGACATATATCGCCACTTGTTTTGACCATATTATGTTCTTAATATTAACCTTGAATTTTAGCAATTTGGCAGGAATATTCTTACCTTAGGGGATATTATAAAATTTGAATTCAAGCCTGTATATTGTTTCGTGTATTAGGTAGGTGATGCTGAATTTCTTCCTTAGTTTAATATCTTACGGAAGTTGAATGGGTATAATTATTTCGGGAAAGTCCAATATTGTGTGCCAGGGCAGCTATCTTGGATTTTCCGCTGTTTGGCGCGTTTTGTTGCATTCTCTCTGGCCATAATTCGTGCGTTAAGGAAAGTCTAGTTTAAAAGAAAAAAAAATTACAATGTAGGGGGGGGGGAGGGGGGAATGTTCTTTGTGTTATTTTTCAAGTTTGTGTATTTAAAACGTTATTAAAATATATTGATTAAATGTATTCATTAAGTGTACTTAAAATGTATTTATTAAAAACACAAAAAAATTCAGTTAATATCAAAAACACTGATCGCTACAGCCAGCATATTCATGGCGTCACCTGCGGTTGACGGACCCCAGTGATATAACAGTTTGGCCATTTGCGCTTACGATTTTCATGCAGCCAGCGGTAAGTTTGTTTTACTGATCGCTACAGCCAGCATATTCATGGCGTAGCCGGTGGTTGACGGACTCCAGTGATGTACCATTTAGGCGATTTACACACAGCCAGCTGTAGATTTGTTTTACCAACTTATGGTGATGATTACGCTTGGAATTCATCGCATAGCACCGCGCTTGCATCTGATCTTGCGAGACGCCCTGCGATACTGAACCATGCGATACTGAACCTGAAGAACCATGAGGGGAAAGAAGAACCGTGAAGGGAAAATAAACAGTGCTCTTTGTAGCAAACGCTTCATATTTACCAAGAATTCTAAGTCCAGCGTTTTGAAAACACCGCTCAAACACGTTGGCGAGAAATTTGTCACTCCTCCAAACACGGTATAATCGCCAAAATTGGTGCCAAAAAATCCCAGATGGCGGACAAAGTTAGACTTCTCCCAATCATTTGGTTCTCTTTAAATGCCTCATGCCTCTGGCTCGAAAACGGCTTGGCGGGGTTCTGGCGAGAATGTGGGACCGTACGATTCATTTTTACCGAAATCTGATTAAACAATTATAAAACTATTAATCTATAAGTACCTAGTATTTAGCAAGTTTGCCTGCTTGAAAAACCTTTTGAATATTTAAACACGTAAGTATTCCGCAAAAATTATTGCTACTGAAATAATTTTCTGTTATATCGTAAAAATATAAATTCTGTTATATCGTAAAAATATCTGTTATATCGTATTAAAGCCCTTAAACATACCAACTGGATATTTTAAAAATTACCGAAGATGAGGGAATTATTAGAGCATTTCTAGCTATCGCCTTTACTGAGTTAACACATTTACCAAGTATTTTTACACCATATAAATGATTTACCATAATTTAAAATCTACTTTTAACCTTAAACTTTTGAAGCGAAACTGGAAATCCCAGATATGTACACGTGTATGATAACTAAAAGTCAATGAAATGTACATTTTAACTAAAATAAATCGAAGAAAAGTAGTACTATATAATAAATAAATCATGTCTATTAAAAGTACATATTTTTAAAAACTGTTCTAAGATGAAGTTTTTTTATAATTCCATCATTACTCGTAAAATCGCCTTTTTGACTTACTTAAGAACACTTTCCCCACATAAAATATTTACTATTATTATTGATTTAAAACGTTACAATAATTATTATCAAAATATATTCGCTTACCTCACCAAGAACTCCTTCATCTATAAACGAACTTTTGGCTGTAGAGTTCTTAACGCACCCTGCAAGGTTTTATCCCAGTGTGTTATGAATAATGCTCAGTCCCCAACAACTTTATTCTATGGTTAATTTCCTTTCACAGCGAGTTTCAAAGTACATTCATCAATAAAGAATATTTTGGGAATTTTCATGAAACTTTACACGGTAAAGAACTTTCCTAAAACATTACGCGATGTTTTCACTGGCAGAATTCTAAGCAAAGTAACCTCGGGTGCAAAATTCATCAAAGCTGTGACGTCACGTCAAAAAATCGGCTAGAATTTTGGAGCTGCCACTCACGCGGATGGAAATAATGCAGAATGTTTTGTTTTTTTTTATTCGACGTTTTTACGTCATTTTAAAATTGATTATGGATTTAGTTTATTGCATATGAAATTAACTTTTTTTCTGCTGCGAAAATTTAAGTACCAACGTACTGTCAGCACGAAAGCTGACAGAAACTAAAGTAAACAGGCAACCAACTTTCACTTTTCCTTTTTAGAGTAAATGAGGTATTTTTTTCGGGTGTGATTTTTCTAATTCATAGGAATAGACTAGAAAAACCTTTTCACTTGGTCCGGTTCCTCATTTATTTAAAATTGGCTCCTAAATGTCCAGTTTGACCAGTTGTTTAGCTTGAAATTTACTTCGATGAAAAATAAGATGCCTACATTAATATCATATATTCCAAGCATTCAAACACTTCGCAGAGTCGAGATTTAAAGAGAAATTGAGCGAAGAATTTGTTACCAAAATGAAAGGGCTAGTTTTATTTTAAAATAAAACTCCCCAGTGGCAGAGTCTTGTTTTTTCTACACTTTTCAAACTATTTTACAAAATTTATCATCTTTTGTAGTAAAATTTTTAAACTTTTTTCGGGTGAAAACTGCGAAAAGAACTTTACGAGATTTCATACAAAAAATCCATCAGACAAGTATTCTTCTTTCGTTATTACTCGATATTTTAACCTTATCACGTGATCGTTTATTAAACTGGATATTTACTCCATTAGTTTATCCAGTTTAAACGAAAATTTATCCTATGACAGATGGGTTTGAATATTCCATTTTATCTTTTATATATCGTTTCTGTATCAGTAGAAATTTTTCCGTAACACTTTTTTACCCATTGAGGTAATTTGAATAAGTTTGTTCTTACTAAAAATTATTTATTATTTAAACCCTATGAATTAATTCAGCGATTACTATTTTTTGCTATATTGTTTGCTTGGCAGACGAAAATTCCATCACAGGAATGTGACATCATTGTGAAAAATCTTTCCGTACTGGGTATCTTTACTGGAATGCAGACATTACTATTTTTTTTTTTTGATTTTTTGTTTGGCAGACGAAAATTCCATCACAGGAATGTGACGTCATTGTGAAGAATGTTTCCGAACTGGATCTCTTTACTGAACAGGCAAATCAAACAATTTATTACCCATTATCGCCACACTGAGTCGCCAATCTAATTCCATTGCTTATAAGAGCTCTGTTTCTTGGTCAAACGTACCATTTCACATGTAGACGATCTAATTATTCTGTGTTTAAAGTAGTGGTTGAGTCGGTTTTGACAGGGCAGAAGGTAAAAAAAAAACAAAGGGAATAGAACAATGAAATAGGAAGCTTAAATTTTGTATCTAACAAATATGCGAATATAAATATATGAGTTTAAGCTTACTCTATATTGCTCTTAAAGAGTGTACCCTTACCTAAATTTTTTTTTTTTTTTTTTTTTTTTTTGGGGGGGGGGGGGGTTAACGAATTTAAAAACACACATTAAAAAAATAAACAACCTTTCATCTTATCCTCATGACGTTTTTAACATGAGCTTATAAGTGCAAATTAAAAGCTCGTAAATCTAAATTACTACTTTAAGGGAAAAAATTAGGGAAAAAATAAAATAAATACCTGATCCCCTCCCTCCTAGATAAACCAATTTCTTTTGTTCCTATCCCTTTTTAAATTCCCACCACTTACTTGCCAACACACCTAAATCAATTTCAGACTCATTTGCTGGCAACTTTTTAAACGTCGGGCAATGTGGTAAACGGGGGGAAAAGCATAAAAAAATTTTTTTTTCTTTTTTTTTAAGGTTGAACCCAAATTTATTAAATTAGTATGAAGAAGAGGTTTTTTTTATGAGATTAGAGTCACGTCAAAATTTCGCGTAATTTAATTAACCTTTAAAATGGCGAAAAAAGTAGGGGAATTTTTTTTTTTTTTATAACTCATCCATTATATAAAAAAAAAAGTTCGAGAACATTTTTTTTTCTGGTTGTTTTTACCAGCTCCCTGGATTAAACCAGATTTTTTTTTTCTTTTTTTCAAATTCTTCCCTTGTTGTTAACCTTTAGCAAATATGGAGCTAAAGTTTAACTCGCGTCCAATAGAAATTTTTTTTTACGAGCACTTTCCTATCGGTTATTTAACATTTAGAGCAATTAAGAACAATTGTGGGGTTGGAAAAAAATGACTTAGCGGTTCAATATAGGTACTGATTTTTTTGATTTTTTTTAATTCCTGTGGTTAGCAAATTTGATTGCTGATTTTTTTTTTAATCTTTTTGTTTTAATTTTTTTTCATTTTTGCTTCTTCTGAGATTTTGCCTCAGGGACTGATTATAAAGAATCTTTGTAAATCAGCAGAGAATATTTTTGAATCCCTAAATAGATTTCTTATCTCTTTAGAGATAGAGCTATTTGAAACTCTGATTAGAAACTCGTGGCAACCTTGTTAGAATTTTAGTCTTTTTTCAATATTTTTTAAATATCAAATTAAAGTGGAATATAAATCATTAGGTTTAGTTCGGAGTGTTACGGACAATTTCTGCTACACAAAGGCTATTTAGACCGGGACCAACTGCTTAAGGGGCTCGAAGACACAAAGTTCTTCAAATTTTCGAAAAAAAATTTTTATTGCATTAAAAAATTCTCCGTTCTTTTCCTCTTAAAATGACGTTTAAATCATGTTTATATCTTAATTAGAACAGGAGATATTATTTTTTAGAATGTTTTTCAACATTCTAATGACAGCTTATCTTTGTTTAAACTTTTAAATGCGTTTTTCTGCATGATGATTTTTTTCACAATTTCTCGTCTTTCAATTATTGTAAGTCAAAAACCGTTAAAGATAAATGGTTCAAACTTGGAACAGGTCTTTCTCAATTATTTTGATTTAATTTTCATTCAGCAAATTTGCAAATGCATTGTCATCGTGTTCCGAGCTATTCTATACGTGAATCAACGGATGATGTCATAGCGATCAGCTATATGATTGGTTAAAATTCAACGCTTACGCTAACGGACTGCTATGTCAACGGGACCTAATACTCATACAGAAATATATGCAGAGCTCCACGTGTATATCCAATTCCTGCCCTTCCTTTGTCACGAGGTTGCAAGTGTGACGTAGCAACAGATTGCCTTGTTTGATTCTAAATGCTTTACACTATATTTTTAGGCCCCCTTTTCTTTAGTGGTGGGGAGAGGAATTTTATGGTCCGGAACCGTTAAAAATAAAAGCCTTGAGAATCTGGTACTAGGTACCAGATTCCAGATTTGACGCTCCCAGGTGGCAATATATATATATATATATATATATATATATATATATATATATATATATATATATATATATATATATATATATATACTACTGAGTGGCAATTACTAGGTACCAGATTACAGGGTAAAGGTGTGTTGAATATATACTGAGCCATGTGAGATCTTTGCTAAGGATCTCATATTAAATCTACTGGAACCAGATGTTCTCGCGTGGGCCGGTAGATTTATAGACTAAGGATACAAAGTCTATAAATCTAAAACCCAGTTTTAGTCGTCCATATCGTATAGAGGTTATGGTCTCCAGCCTCCACAAAGTGAGTTCGGGTTTGAATCTTAACCATGGTATAGGTGTTCCTGTGCTGTCGCTGTGCTAGAAGTACTGGGGATTTCCTATACTCCTGCATTCCAAAACTACTGCAAACAAGGGAACTTTTAATGGTTTTCTTTTGATGTACACACACACACACACACACACACACATATATATATATATATATATATATATATATATATATATATATATATATATATATATATACTACTAACTAACTCATGGCACAACAGTCCGAATTGCTTTTCAGCACTGTGGACCAAGGCCTGCTGTGACCATCTCTGTTTTCATGACCGTGGGCTTGGGGTGTCATACAGCATATATCTCGGTCAGGGTGTCCACCTGACGCGGGACCCCCAGAGTTAGTCCCCAAACATGCTTGGTCCTCATTTTATCGACAAACTCAAGGGATGAAAGGCATGAGTCGACCTTTCCCAGTCGCAGGGTCGAACTCTGGACCTATATGTGGCAGATTGACGCTCATAACCATTACGCCACTGAGCTTCTATATACACCACTGCCTTAGTATATATATATATATATATATATATATATATATATATATATATATATATATATATATATATATATATATATATATATATATATATATATATATATATATATATATATATATATATATATATATATATATATATATATATATATATATATATATATATATATATATATATATATATAGGGAAACTTCTCTATGGCGGCCAGTCATGGTTTCGAAAAAAAAACGGGGGCCGTTTTGAGGGGCAGCCGACGAAAAGAGGTTTCTTCTGTAAAGTTGGCTCTGTGGAGTCTTTAATTTGTTCTGAACAATGTTTGGCCATGGGCTGGCTGTCCAATAAGGGTGACCTGCTAGAGAAGTTTCACTGTGTGTATATATATATATATATATATATATATATATATATATATATATATATATATAAATATACTACTGAGTGGCAACCCGATGTGTTGCTTTTCGATTTAATACACTATGTCACTGTAAAAATCATTCTCTGGAAAAAGCATTCAAGCTTTGCTATTGCCATTAATTGCCTTTGTTTAGGCCAAACAACACGAATTGCGTCGACATTTGAATTTTTTTACGGAGAAACTCCGTAAATTCCTTAGCAGTTGGGAGCCCCGATAATGTGCCCCTGAACGGTAATCCACCCTTGAAATCGTATCACAAACGTCCAGGTATGGGATAGTCTAGAAACGTTCCGCTCGAAATCAGGACGATAACTGGCATGCACTCCAGAGACTTTTCAGTTAATGATCATTTGACCCTCTCTGCCGATTCGGTTCCTCTGCGCATGTCTTCCCCCTCTCTTGACACGTCAGGACCACCCCGCAACGCGCGGTGACAAGATCGGAGGTAACCTGTCCGAAAACAGATATCGGATTTCCCCCCAACACCGAAATACGCGGCAAAATTCCGATAGGAGGAGGAAAAAAATGAAATAAAGTAAAAACAACACAACTCGACACAACGAAGTCCATTTTTTTTTTCCAGGCAAAGAATGTTAAGTCGCCGGTTCGGATTTCAATTTGCGGCGGTGAGATGCCTGCCCGCGATAAGCGTGTCGGCACGCCGCTTTGTTGCCAGAACACAGGGAGATTAAAAGGGACGCTTGTAGATCTCGGGCGTGCGGGCAGGTAGTTCCTTAACGAGAGTCTGTGTGTGGCAGACACCCGTTGAAATACGGGGGGAGGGGTGGGGGCTGGGGAGTATTTAGGCCGGTTTTGGGGTGACAGGGAGTCGTCAAGTCGTTGTGATTTATTCACGCTGGGTTCCAGCACGGATGGTCGACTGCTCTTTTGGACTGGATGTCCGATGTCTGTTGTGTCAGATGGGTGCGTGTGTGTGCAAGTGTCACACACATATGTATGTCTATATATATATATATATATGTGTGTGTGTGTGTGACGGAGAGAGAGTGTGTATAAAAGTATGTATCTCCAAATTTGCGTAATACTACTAAAAAATAATGATCCCATTATTCCACCTCCCCACCCCCTCATATATATATATATATATATATATATATATATATATATATATATATATATATATATATATATATATATATATATATATATATATATATATATATATATATATATGTATATATATATATATATATATATATAATTTATATATATATATATATATATATATATATATATATATAATAAAGCCCATTATATATATATAAAGCCCATTTCTGACTTTAAGTCAGAAATGGGCTAAAATGAGTTATAAAACTAGGCATGTTTGAAAAATCAAGGGCTACTGCAGGGTAGAGAAAGGTAATTCCAATTCCAGTACTAAATATTTTTATTCATTAGGGAACATTTGGGATATGTGAAACAAAACGCAAACATGTTAATGTTAAAGAGGTTATGTCCCAATCCAGGACCTAACAATCTTTACTCAACAAAATTGAAATTGAAAAAATTTACTTAAAAAATTAAAAATTAAACTTAAAAAAAACTGACATTACAAAAGTCTTATTTTTGTTTGAATCCCGTTTTTCTCAAAACTGCGATTTTGGATTTGACACACTTTGCACTGCAAACACAGAAATATACATGCTTGTTTGGCGGTAAGGGACGTTGGTAGAAAATAATCATGCTTTCCGCACCAGCTTCGTGCATTGCATTTCTTAATATTTGTATATCCAATGGAATTTAAGGAAACTGAATATCCCCCAACCCATCCCACTTACTAATATTTTTTTAAGAAATGTTTGAATGGCAAGTAAGCAAAAGAATACACGATATGGGGCAAGAATTCTTGATAATTGACATCTAGATGTCATGTCACATTCTTCACTAAGAAGGTTCTCAACGCTTTCAAGTTCAAATTGCTTCTGAGAAGGTTAGTCAGCTTTGAGTCTCTGGAAGATACACCGTAGGTTTAAGTGAGTCTGCAATTGGTTATTTTTAGCCGAATCTGCAGCCTAGGTGTCTTTAGTCAAGCTTATTCAAATCGGAATGGAATTTTGTACGATGTGCCCTGTTGCGAAGAATGTGCTGAAAATCCCTTGGAAGGTACGCCTGATAAATTTTGCGCAGTATTGCTTTGCTCTGTTTTCTTTACACTGGTTTAGATTTTGAAGTTCAGATGAATTTCCGATACAAAAAAAGTTCTAGGAGTGAAAACTATCCGAAAAAATATTTTTCCCCTTTAAATGATATAATTTTATAATGATTTTTTTCCACCCCTATCATATGCAAGAAAGTGAAAATAATATTAAACTAAAGCTGGTTTTGCAGATTGCAGATAAGCGGGCTTTACGAGCTTGGAAATTAAAATTTGTTTAACCATTTCCTTATGGGGTGGGATAGCATGTATCCCAAGAATATGGTCCCAAGAATGAATATATATATATATATATATATATTTATTTGTAATAAGTTAAATATTAGGCCCTGCATTCTATCATTTAAATTCCCTTTCCTAAATCGAATCCGCAGTAATCTCAATTTATCGCTTAAAAACCCTTAGCAACAAAATTTTCCATAAAGTGCATGCCTTGCATATCTACACGTGTATACGTCTGGAGAAAGGCGTGGGTTCACATTGCGAGCCCCAGAATTTGCTGACACTTCAAAATAACAGCCACATGTACCTCGCATCTCGCGCGAAAGGTTGAAAGGTGATATACACTTCGCTCCGAGCATCTGAAATGGATGGACGGATGTTAATTTCGCTCCAATAAACTATTCGGTCAGACTGCATCAAAATTTTATTCCTTTCAGGATGAGTCTAGCTCCAGCCATGTAAATATGAGCTAGTTTCCCTTTTTAGGTTGCATTTTAAGAACGAGATGTAATGGATATATTATATATATATATATATATATATATATATATATATATATATATATATCTTATATATATATTTCTTCTGTCCGTGTGTATGTAACTGAACTCCTCCTAAACGACTGGACTGATTTTTATGAAATTTTGTGTGTGCAATTTAGTTGATTCGAGAATGGTTTAGATTCACAATTTGATCCGATACAATATGTTTTTATATTTTTAATTAATTAATAAAAAACCAACAATTTATAAGGGGGTGCGTCCGGTAAATGGAAGCTGTTACAGTTTGTGAAATCACCCCTCTAGATAATGGCGTCCACGTTAGGTTTAGTTAGAAAACAGCGAGCGAAAAAATAAAAATAAATAAAATCAAAAAGTTTCAAGTCATATATTAAACCAGAATAATAAATGAAAATAATAATCTTTCAAGTCAGATTTTATACTCTAAAATAGATCAGATCCAACGGCATATTGATACTCTCGACACGCGATGGAAAATTCGAATCAACCACGTTAAGTGACACAAGATCTTTTTTAATCGCTACTGCAATCCTCCTCACCTATATCTTTGTGTCTATTGAAGAGCTAACGACTAAGCTTCTATCCTGCTAACTTATTTCTGACTAAAAACTCCTCTGACATGTATAATCACCAGCCCACAACTTTCCAATAGCGAATATGTTTCACTTTATCCAATACAGCACCGTGTCATCGTGGCTTATTCGGAAGGTCGCCAATTTGGAAAGTACCATGCTCTCAACCCGGGTTCGAATCCAGAGTTGTGTAAATTTTGCTAGACCTGTTATTTCAGCATTTTTTTTTTAAAGCTTTTTTATTTCAGCTTTTATTTTATTATACATTAGAGAATTTGACATTTTTACTTTTCAGATTTTAGTACTACAATGATGAAAGGCTGAAATTCTGAGATGTGTATAACATTTCACATATATTTTTTCTATGTTATTTATACTGTGTTAATTTTTAAATTGATTTTGGTTAACAAACATTCTTAAAATCCCGGGCATCGCCGGGTACTTCAGCTAGAATTACAACGTTTGAACAGGACAACGTCTGTCGGGTCCGCTAGTATATATATATATATATATATATATATATATATATAAAATCCCCTTAATGACTGTTCTTACCAAGGGGCTATGAAATTTCCCGTTCTAAAGAGGGAATCGGAAAAATAGGTCCCGTAAGCTAAAGGTTAAAGCAAAATTAGGGTACAAAAGTGGTCAGTTAAAATAACAAGTTATGGTATTTTATGGTTTCTCAGATACCGGAATAAGCACCTTTTAATGGTATTTTCAACGAGAATAATAATGTCCGTTTTTGCGAGACAGGGGTAAAGAGTTTGCCAACAAACTCGTACGCATCGTGCAGTGGGAATCGAAGAGTTTGGTCGCACCTGTTGCGTAGCCTATACACACACTCGGCCGAGATCGACGCGTACGAGGATGCAATAAACCACGCCGGTCGCCTTATCTGCGCTGGCGATCTGGCCAGAAACGTGTAGAAGGAAATACGGCTCCCGAGACCGGGTTGGTTGTTAGCCCTTGTCATCCCGGGTTGAGGGGTTAACAAGCCAGGTGGCGCCCTTATCGCGCAGGTACCTGTCTGATCGGATCGGCACGGGGGAGCCGACAACAAATTGAGGACTGGTTTCTATACCAGTACCTTGGCGAGGGAGCCGAAGTGGTCAATTCTTCGACGATTGCTCTGCACATCTGAGGGAGATTCGAAACGGACCTTTCGGGTCATAAGTTGTCTAATTTAGGAGAAAACATGCATTCCGGAAGGAATTGTATGTTCAGAGAAATGAAAAGAACTACGGTGAAAAATTGCATCAACTTTCAATGTGACGGATACAAGACAGCAAGAAGAGGACGTTTATCAATTTTGGGTCATAGGGTGTCTAATTTAGGAGGGAAAGGCATATCGAAGCGAGCTGTGTCCACACAGAAAGGAAAAAGATAAAAACTGCTCCGAACTACAATATGACAAATACAAAGTTGTAGAAATTGCTGACATATTTTAACAAACTATTTCTGCTATAAGATACATTGACAATAATATTTTAGCGTTAGTTTGTTCCAAGATGAATCGTATCTGTATACATACATATACACATATATATATATATATATATATACATACATACATACATACATACATACATAAATACATAAATACTTGCATATATATATATATATATATATATATATATATATATATATATATATATATAAACGCTGAAGTCTCGATCAATCGTTCCCCGTATGTGTCGTTTGCTTCATGTAGTCTCGGTGATAAAATTTCTTCGTCATGTTCCCGCATCTATAGTTGTCCCGCATTTATCGTTTAGTGCAATAGATCCCTTTAAAAAAGATCGATAGAGGTTCCACTGTATATATATATACACATACATACAAACAAACCATACATACATATGTACATATATTGTATGTATGCATAAATATGTACATATACGAACGTATGTATGTTAGTTTTCTCCCAATTTAATCACGAAATCCAGCTAATAAAGCACGGTCGGGCACCTATCATCGAGTAACCGATCGAAAAGCAGCAAAGATCCCAGGAAACGAGCGCCTGATGGTTTTTCTTTGGCAACGGGCCCTTTTCCCAGGCCCGCTATCTTATCTCCACCTTTCACCAGAGCTAGTCCTTTCCAAATCGTGAATGAGTCCCATGCTATATGCCTGGTGCTAAATCTCCATTGCTGGAAACACGTTGCATGCGTATTCATGACTTTAATGCCGAGGAGAAGAAGGGGGGGGGGGTATATCTGCAGTCGCTAGACACTTTTTTTTTCTACCCACAGTCAACTCTGCCCTCCGAACTCAGCCTGTATTAAAGAAGTAAAAATAAATGAAGGTGTTGCAAGAGGCCCTGAGGCCTGGCCGCGTTATGTTCGCCTAATTTATCGCGAGTGTGTTCCAGGAACTGGTAAGGCTCGGGAAATATAAAGTCTTGGTTGACAGTCATTGAGGGCTTCTCTGAAGACGGCTGAAGAGAGTGCGTGTGTTTTGTATGCGTATTAGTGCGTGTGCTGAGGAAAGAAAGTTACCACCTTTATTACTGTGTTTTAATGACTACATTCCAAGCTCCCCGGGCCTAAGGGGGATATTTAGATACCTAGATAAATATTTTGGTGGTTTCTTATAAAATTTCTAGGCTCCTTTCTCTTTTCTGGTTGCCTATGATTTGCAAACGAAGAGAAAAAATGTCGATTTTGGAAATATTTCCTACAAATTTCATTGCTAAAAGAATCAGTTCCGTTTTACCGACTCTTTTCTTCTTTCACCCAATATTTAAGTACTAAAATGACTCGGGCATTGATTTTAATGAATTTCTCGGAAAACCTGATTGGTTTTGGTTTGGAGCACTACTGTCAACTTTTGCTGCACGAGGGCTAATTAGATCGGGACCCACTTCTCCAAGCCGATTCTAAACGGCTACAAACGTCCATGCCAACAGTGGGACGGTCCGGTAAATCTGAAGACCAAAGCAATCAAGTCGTTTTCTGCTTCTTTTCTTGATGCAATATAAATAAAAAATATTATCTTACTTTTTAATGCCAGATGTAATAAATCTGATATTTTATGTATTGCCTCGATTTAGAGATTTTGGGCTGTCTCTTTTTGAAAACTGGAAATGATAGGTGAGTTTTGCACTGATACGTCCTGCTGTTTCTATACATACATATATGTCTTGAGTCTAATATAGGGACCTAGGCACAACCCTTGAGCACCAAGGGGGATTAAAGATTTATAAGAGGTATCATCAGGCTCCAGAAGTGTCATGCGTAAATCATGCAGCCGAAAGTGTCGCGGTGATGTCAATTTAACCTGAGGCCACAGTCATATTGTCAATGAGAGTTCAGTCCCTCATTTGCTCTTAACCTTCAAGGTAAGCCCTATACCATGTTCTTGCTGCTGTCGTTTGGATTTCTCATCATTCTTCCTTCTTCAAGCGAACAGTTGACGTCTGTAGAGCATTTCGAGTGCTCAAAGGACTCTGCTGTTATTGCCTTCATTGTCATTTCTTGGCTTCATTGGCGAGTTTTCTTATCAGGCTATATTCATTCTCTTTTCGTGTCTTCGAACCACGAACTAGAAACATTGCTAAACATATACTATTACTACACTTTAGGAATTATTTCACACGAAGACAAACTTTTGGGAACCGAAAAGAGTTTTATTAAATAGTCCCAATGTACAAACAATACATGCACAATACACTGAATTGCCGTTGGCAAGATACGGCGGTTGTTAATTTAGCACCAAGATCAATATCTCTACATGAAGAGATTGTTACTACGCGACCTTCGCGTATCTTTACACAAGACTCAAGACAAACGGAAAATACTGGGGTGACACTACCACAAGCGTAAGAGTGCGGAACCGTGGTCAATGCAGTCCTGTGTTCCGTGATCTCTTTTCCCTGCCCCGCCCCCGTTTCAATCCTAAATATTTAACGGACATTGCTAAGTGATCAGAGGTTTTGTTGGCAGACATAGAAAAGTACCTACTGAAAACTATTAAAATGGTGTGAGAAGAATGTTACGGTCCAAAATTTCTAGGTAGACGTCAGAATTGAACGATCTGGATACTCAAATCGAGGACACGGTGTCTAATCCTTGAAAAATAACTCCAGGACGTTGAGCTGCCTATCCTAAATTTCACGGGTGATTCGAGTCATTCCACTTCACATCATTTACACTTAGGCTAGAATTAACAGATCATTAACCCATATTTGACCAAATATTGAAAAAATTTATTCTTTTGTTCAAAAAATGTGGTATAGCTTCATAAAGACACGAGAAAAGATATAAAATTGTAAATCTTACCAAATTTTTATTATCTTCAGATTTACATGCTGTCCTATATATAGGGCGACGGTCAAATCCACTGCTATGACACTAATCATTGGTTTTTCGTACTCAAACTTCTTTCAAATGAAATGGTAAGAAACAGTTTAAACAGAGTCCAACATCACATTTTTTGCAGATAGTTGCTGGTTTTTTTTATCAATAAAAATTGTACAGATCTCTAGTTGACAACGACGTTGTCTTCCATTGGGGTTTTTCACAATAATGTGTTCACTTTGCAGCTTAAAAATATCTGTATTTCTTTGTTGAGTGCCTAATCGCCTAACCGTCAAATTCCTTGGTATAGACAGTCCTAAGTAACTTAATAGCTCTTCGTATTGTAATAGCTCTTCGATATTCCAGAATTTCAACAGCTTCTGTTGGATTGAAGAGTTTCATTATCTTCCAGGCTGCAATAAGTGCAGTTTCATAAGCATTTAAGAATAATGTCCAATACCACTTTTTTCCTTGTATAGAGGAAAAATAGGTTTCCATAAGATTGTCAAATAGATCTACACCATTTTTATACTTATTGTAAGAAATTGCGCATGCTGGTATATCAACTTTTTGTCGGCCTCCTTTTACTCTTCTTTCTACCTTTGAATAGCATCTTGATCTTCAAAATTCGTGAGCAATGATACAACCTTATTATATTTCCAGCGAACTGCTGCAATTTCATTTTTCTCATCAAATTCCCAATCTGCCGCACCTCGATCCATTTTAGCCATTATTTTACTTGACTTTAGTGGGCATTTGGCCATTCTGTTTTCTCTTACAGTTCCCGTAGCAAAGTAATTGCCTTCTCTCAGTCTAACTACAAGGCCATAGGAGGTAAAAAAGTTATCCATATAAATTTTGTGCTGCGCTGGATTTTTTACAATTGACAGCAATCTTTCCACAACTTCTTGCGATAACGGTACTTTGTTCTTTTACACTTTTGATTTAGTTTTCTTTTCAAAAATTTGAGGATCATATTTGTTGTTGCTTTCCAATCCCAAATATAGAATGGTATGAAATGAATATCCATCATAAGAAGACAGTACCCACAACTTATATCCAAATTTGATTCGTTTTCCTTTCATAAACATCTTGCAGCCATGTCTTCCTTAATAGCGCACCATTCTTTCATCAATACTTAGATGTTCAGAAAATACACCAAACTGTTGTAGAGCTTCATTCAATAAGTCATATATTGGTCGTACTTTGTAATAACGGTCGGAATCAATTATGCTATTGTCATTACAATGCAAATATTTCTTTATCTCAAAGTATCTATTTTGTGACATTACTCGACTAACTAGTGTTGTTCCAGTATCCGGAGCATTTTCCCAGTACATCGTTTCACGGGGCAAAATGTGATATTCACTGTAAAAGAATATGCCTAAAAATTGTTTGAATTCTTCTTTCTTCAATAAAAAGTTGTGATTATTCTTCTGCCCAGCATATTTATTACTTTCTTCTACAGTCTTTTCTATAACTTTTTCAGCCATCATCTCGAAAAGCTCTGTAGGAGATTTTCCAGAAATAAAACCACAATTGTCTGACGTGACTCTTGAGAAAAAAATTTAGGAGTATTTGAAAATTTAGGTATGATATTGTTCCAATTCGAATTTGACATACATATTTCTTCAGTCTCGTTTCGATTTAAAATTTCTACCATTCCTGCTGTTTCCTCGGAAATTATTTCGTCTCAGATGATTTGTCCGTGTATAATTTTTGTACAGTCTTCATCTATTTCCTCGTTATCACTCATTATATCTGGATTAGGAGGTAAAATTATCATTTCTGGTTCAATATCTGACATTTCATCATCCAAAGACCAGAAATATTCTAAGGCTTCTTCAGAATTCAAAAAATGGCGGCTCATTTTGGACGCTAGTCTGTAACCAATGCACCAGAAAGTAAGATGTATCTCAAAGAACGTGGGTTTACAATGATTCCCTCTTTGTTCGAGAAGAATATAGAACATTTGACCTCCAGAAACAGATTATCTTCGAATGCCACTGATAAAAGAATGTTATAGTAAAAGAATGCCATAGTCAGTCAGACTCCCTCCATTCCGTGTCGAAGGGGAGATAGGTATGCCTGAATGGCAGAAGAATGTAGTAATGGATTTGACCATTGTCCTATTTATAGGACGCTTGTAAAAACGAAGTGAAAAAGATGTTTTTATTAATTTTTCTTCTTTATTTTTACCCAACATAATGCTAAACATCTAAAGAGTTGAAAATAAGGCAGAATTTTAATATGTCTTTATCCGAATTTTTTAAACTTAATTTTATACATTTTCCTACAAAAACTCTCAAAATTGGCATATTTTAAAAATTCATAATAAATAAATGTTTTAAAATTTACAATTTAAAATTAAGCCAGTGTAAGGAGTGATCCTTTCACAATAATGTAATACTAAAACAAACGCAATAGAAAAATATTTTATGAGTGTGAGCTAGAAATGTATGCTGTCCTATATATAGGTCGATGGTCAAATATAGGTTAACACCGATCTACGCAACGTTCTCCACGTCCTTTTCCCCCATAGTATGCATAAAGATACGGGTAATGGAAAGTATGGTTAGCAGTTCCATATTAGATACTAAGTCCACGTGTAGCCTAGTGGTAACGTGTTGGATTTCGGTACTGAGGGTGCTCGGATCGAATCCCGACAAGCGCCATACAACTTCGTGTCTAGGCCAGACACGGGCACGTTGAATCCGTAGACACGAAAGTATTTCTTTGAGGTCAGTGGGTGGGAAAGGTACGATCTCTCCAGGTGTCAACCCTGGGGTCGCTCGGTCAAAAGGGAGGTAGGTGGTACCTGGCTCAGTCGAACTCCGACTCTCGTGGTGCCATTAAAAACTGGAGCCGCACCCTCTATGGATCTGTTGTGGAATACTTTCTGGCCAGGGGGCATAAGCCACACCAACAACAATATTAGATACTTCTTAAAGGTGGCATTTTCACCCCAGTGAGACAGATATTGATTTTTCCCTTTGGGCAAAGTGAAGAGTTGGAACACCTAGTCTTTAGCGAGGTATAATATGCGGATATCCCCCCTTTTCAGACGACACCGATAACTTGTCTGTGCTCCATAAAGAACCCTATCTCGTTTTGCCGGGGAGGGCCGGGACTTCCTTACAAGAAATCTCGCAGGTCGAATCTTCCATCCTCGAGGAAGGCCGTACATCCGCGAACTTTACGAGCAGTTCGAAAAGAAGACGAATGCAGAGACATTTATTAAGCCGGAGAGAGGTTTCTGCCTCGCTCTTCCCCGACATTTGTAAACCAATAAAGCTCTGCTCGGCAACAGTAAATTAACGTGTCGCAAGTGCACCGTAAATGTCCGCTCTGGAGTGAATGCGTGCGGTGTTTATGGTGCTTTAAATTATTTTAAAGGTGCCTCTAAATCCAGACCAAAAAGATTTTTTTTAATATTGTGTAATATTGTTCATTTCACTATATACACAGACAATAATTACAAGATAAAAATAATTTTTTATATACCACGTTTTTGAATTTTCTGTTGAATCATATAAACTTGACAATTCTATGTATTAATAAATACTTTTTAAATTTTTTTTGATGAACTATCCCATTAACTTGAAAGAAAATGATCGGACTGCAATGCGCACAAAATGCAAGGATGTACCGTAAACCACGCAGTTCTGTACCTCGGAGGAAAAAAAAAAAAAAAAAAAAAAAAAAAAAGCCGAGTTAGAACCTTGGATGGACTGCGCATCGAAGAGTTTGACTGCTCCAAACTTACTAGAAAGACCTCTTATTTTGCCAAATCACAATTTTAATATTTTCCTATTTAATTATTTTTCACTCGAAACATCAATTTTGCAATACACTGAATTGCCATGGACATGATACGGCAGTAATTAATTTAGTACCAGGATGTGCTTACAATTCTAATACATTGATTCGCCGTGTTCTAAACTAAAGGGTGTTTACTGTATTTAATTTTAAAATTCCGTGTATAGGCCGCACCCCATTTTTACCGACCCAAAAGAGTGGCCTACACGCATAAATACGGTATATATATATATATATATACTAGTCCGTCCCGACTTTGTCCGGGTTGAACAAACTATTGTACCAATAAATTTCCAGTTGATAGCCAATAAATTTTAAATCTTTTTTTACCTTAAATGTCCAATAAAAAGCGTAGTTCCAAAAGTAGTTTTCTTCAATAAACCCTTTAACGTTGCCAGTTTCAAAAATACTTTTTGTATTTATCAATACCTCCTCTACTTGAATCTTAAAAATATTAAACCTTTTCCTTACGGGGTGGGATAGCATATATCCGAAGCACATACTCTCGAAAAATACGGTGTGATGTCGGCAGAGATATAATCTCGAATTCCACTTCGTTGTGACTTTCCTAACGTCTTTGCCCCCCAAAGAACAATTGGGTGACATTCTGGGAACGGAGGTTGAATCTTGCCGAAAAGGACTGAATAAAAATCTTTTGTCGTTCTAGCTAGGGGCTATTTCTTTTCAGGCGAGAGACATCAGAAGGGCGGTTCACCCGCGGTTCATCAATTTTCAGCCTTTTGAGAGATGAAAGAGGCACGGAGTGCCCATGAACTACTATTGAAATTCTTCTTCAATAGAAAGAAAGCAATAAGAAAGCAATTAACCACTCTTTCCCTTGACCCCCACGCTGAATGTCCCCCACGTAAAATGGGGATAGGAAGTAGATAACATTTTCCAGTTGTAAAGAGCGATTTCGAAAAACGGACCCCGTAAGCTAAAGGGTGTTGCTATGGTTACTTAACTGCGGTTGACAAAGGAAAAGATGTAAGGTACATTTTAATGTACAAACGTTGTACATTACCCTCCACATACAAAATCTGCTCTCTCTCTTTATATATTATTATAGAAGTATAGATAAACATTGGTATCCCAAAATTAGAATAAGAGATGAAATTAAAAAAAAATAAAAAAGGATTTTAAGTAAAGAATTTTTTAAAATTATTTTAAGCACATAAAATAATATTCAAATTAATATTACGTTATTTATTAATTAAAGTTAATTTTTTAAAAGAAAGAGGTGTGCTTGAGACCGTAGTTTTATTCAAAAATAAAAAAAGGATTTAAGTAAAGAATGTTTTTTTATAATTATTTTAAGCACCTAAAATAGTATTCAAATTAATATTACGTTAGTTATTAATTAAAGTTAAATTTTAAAAAGAGAGAGGTTAAGAGATGAAATAAAAGTACAAAAAGAAAAAAGGATTTTAAGTAAAGAATGTTTTTTTAAATAACATTAAAAGTTTTTTCAAATAATATTCCTAAAATAATATTCAAATTAATATTACGTTAGTAAATAATTAAAGTTAATTTTTTTAAAAAAAAGGCGTGCTGGAGAACGGCTAGGTTCAAACCACTATCATTAGAACAGAAGCCCACCGCGATAGCACCACGCTAAGGATCGTTGAAGACTTCGGCACAAAAAGCGGTAGAGGACAGTAGCGGTAACAATGGAGATTGTTAGGATTAAGCCCCTAACTTTATTTCTACTGATCAGATATACATAATATATACCCTATGTCCATCTGGAATAATGTACCTTTCAAACAGTGAAAGAATTTTTCAAATAGGTGCAGTGGTTCTGGAGATTACCCTCCACGTACAAAATCGCTCTCTCTTTATATATAAGTATATATATTCTAAGCATGCGTCTTCGTTTTACAAACTGTGTTTAAAATATTTTATTTAAGTATTTCACTCACTGTTCAGGTGTCACCGAAAAATTTTCACGCAATATTCAGTACTAATAAAAGTAAAGATTCGTTAGTTTCGTAAAAGTAAATAGTTAAAGCCAAACCCTCTTGGTTTCGCCACATCTCAACACCCGCCTACGCCACTGTTCCTCTGCCTCTTCATCACCTCGCTATTTATTTTATCGACATCCCCGAACGCCACCTCGATATATACTGTTTCCCCCCCCCCCTCTTCCCTCTTTTAACTCCCGCGTTGTCATCATCGATTGAACAACTCAACTTAACTCGGCTTCCACACTGCGGTTTTTAAAGCTCCGTATTGGCTTTTTCGCCCCCCTTTTTTTTTGAAGCCGGCGCCACGCTTTTCCGGAAAAGAGGAAGGGGGGGGGGAGGGAAAAATTACGCCTTTTTACCTTTTTCCGGATTTTTCGGGCAAAATCTTTTCGGCAAAGCGCCACTCTTAATAAGCGTTTTCGCGTGGAAGAGGACGGGTAATTGGCTGAGTCACTGCCGACAGATCAAAAACGGTTGCAAGGGGTTTTATTAAACAAATAAACTTTTTAACTTCCGAACCGGCAACTGGATTTCAATAATTCATGCCGTTCGGGAGGATTAGAATTTTTGAACACAGAAAAGAGAGAGAGAGGTAGAGATAGAAAAAAAAAGAGGGTAAGGAAAGCAGTGGCGTGTTGGTAGAACGATGAAAAAAAAAAAAAAGAAAGAGAAAGTGACTTCCATAGAGATAGGAGAAGCCTCCGATGTAATTATATATATCTCGAAAAGAATGTTTTTTTTTTGCTCTTCGACGATTAAAAATTTTTCGCGCTTACGGTGGTTGTATCGCGAGCAGGCGTCACGTGTTGTTTTTGCAAAAACCGAGTCACGGTCTGTTTGTCGGCAAAGAACTTCAAACAGACGTTTCAAAGGCTTTAAAGAGAGTCACTCTTGACGTCGTCGGAGATGAAACGAACTCGGTGACAGTTAAGATAAAAACAAAACCCGAGAAGCGGCGAAGGAATTAAATATTTAGTGCCGAATGCACAGAGGACGGTAAAAGGCTGTGACAGTATGGTAATTAGCTTCACATCTGTAAAGAAATTAACGACACTTTTTGAAAGAAAATTCCTTTTCGGGAGCAAACCATTCGTCATAACGTAGAGAGTAGGGGAAGGCGGAACATTTTCTCTTTCTTAACCGGAGTTTCCTATTCGGCAGAATTTAGATTTTGGGATGTGTAGACTTCTGTCGATGCTATAACGATATATAGAGAGAAGATTAATTTTCTTATTTTTTAAACCACCAGTAACTCCTTTTTTCATAAGTCATAAGGATTTTCATATGATTTCAATATATTTCCCCAAAAGTGAAGGTTTAATTTCAGATAATTTTACGACGATAAATGAGGAAAAATGATTTAATTTTTCTTATTTATTAAACTACCAGTAACCCCTCTTTTCATAAGTCATAAAGAGTTTCAGATTATTTCAATATATTTCCCCAAAAGTGAAGGTTTAATTTGATATAATTTTATGACGATATAAGTTGGAAAAGGGTTAAATTTTTCTTATTTATCAAACTACCAGTAACCCCTCTTTTCATAAGTCATAAAGAGTTTTAGATGATTTCAATATGTTTCCCGAAAAGTGAAGGTTTAATTTCAGATAATTTTATAGTGATCTAGGAGGATAAGGAGTTTAATTTTCTTGGTTATTAAACTTTTAACCAGAAGTTATAAAGAGTTTGAGCTAATTTCAACATATTGCCCCAAAATAAAGGTTTAATGGAAGTCTTTCTCTCGCGTCTTTATCACTTTGGAGTGCGATATCTCGCCAAAATTAGCAACCCCCAAAACTTATTTCCATTTAACCGATGATCCATTGATAAAAGCCATGCAGTTATACCGATCTGTGCACCGTTTTTGCAGTATTGAATTACAGATAATCCACAAAACAATAAGTTTCCAATCACTAAGGTATCAACTATGAATGAACTGAAGACTAGTCACTGCAGGCACTGGGGGTCCGGCTGAAGGAACAGGTGGACCCCCCCCCCCCCCCCAAGTCGGGGGTCCGCCTGTTCCTTCAAATATTATGGATCTGGGCTCTGGGCGGACAGTACAGATCTGCCGACCAATTAAGGCAACCCAATTAAGGCCATCGAATTACAGATAAATTATGTCTGCAATTCAATGACCTTCGGCAGTTTTAACATCGCATGTATCAATTGTAAGAGAGCGTTCGGTCGTTTGTAAAAGAGTACCGTAAGATGGACTTACTTTGTGACGGATTTTAAGTTTTTTTCCTGTTCCAGACGATCAGTTTTAAAAGCAGCCCGAAACGGACAATCGCAAGACGTTGGCACATCCTTTCCTTACGTAGTAATGTATTGCGCTAACCCGGATCTTTAATTACAGCTGAGAAAATAAAGTTAAAATGTGTCACAAAGTTGCCCCGCCGAGTTGTGACATCTATGTTTTCACCTTGAAATCTAAAAGGAAAAATTACTTGACACAAAGACAGTAAAACGCTTATCAAAAGCTTGATACACAATTATATATATCTATTCCAAATATTGGATAGCTTTATCTATATCTTTGACATCAAAGAGACCTCGGGTGCCCAGGGCAGCCATTAGATCTTTGAGAGGATGAGGAAATTCGTCTTTCGGCACATTCTGCTCCTTTGGGTAGTTTTTTCCAGATAGTCAATACTTCTTACTTTCCAGCGGTATTTTTGAGGACGGAAAAATGCAACATCGAGCGGCTGGAGGAGGTGGGTCGACTTTGTGGGTCATTTTGTGACAGTGTCAATGTGTCACAAAGTAACCCCGTTACCTTCCGATATTTAGGTTATGTTCTCATATCTCTCGGAAATATCACTACACAAAAGTTATATTACTCCCCAATCTAACCAACACATTGACAATAAAAACTAATTACCTGTGGTAGTTGGTTGTATAAGGTGTTAGCCTTCGGCACACAAAGTTTCCGAATAAGTTTGAGTCAATAGTTTGACAGCAGGTTTGAACAATACACTGACCAGCGAAGACAAATGGCGCGCAGAAGCTTCGGACACTGGCTACTAGGTGTCTCTGTATGTCGGACAAGCTGTTACGCTGTTCTTTGACTACCCGGTACCACGGGCGCGGCGCAAGATTCGAAATACGAAAAAATTACTATGTGTCACAAAGTTACCCTACAGTCACAAAGTAACCGCCTTACGGTATACCAAGAGCTGTGCATGTAATTACATCATGCGTTTGTAAAAGCCCCGTTTCTGGCTTCTAGTAGAGGACTGGCGTAAGGAACATAATTCAGTGTTACATTGATACCTCGCTACTCGTCATTAGTGGATTTCAGAAGACACGACGTGTTCCGAAAATGGCGAGTACCGAACGAATGTTTCCCATAAGGAGCAATGAAATTGAATTCATTCGTTCCTGAAAACCAGACATTTTACATTTTCCTGGTTATTTTATCAATAGACGGGGTTGTTGTTTTTTATAAAAAAATCTTTAAACTAGACAGACATCATTTCAAACAATAATCGGATAAAATAAAATAAAATTTATATTCACTCGACCTGTTATGAGAGGAGTTGATGGTCCGATGGGATGGTTGCGAAGCAGAGGAGGAGAGGGGTTATTCCACAGAAGGGGAATCTACTTCCAATAAAACATCAGGCACTTCTAAGGGGGTTAGATCTCTTATGTCTCTTAACACCATCGATCCCTGGTGTAGACTCATATTGAGGGAATTTCCCTTCAAACCTATCGACAGTGTCATGTCGGCAGCCCCTTTTTCACAAGCGGTGGACTTCATTGTCTTCCCTCCGCATGTGAATTATTTTCATCAAGTTTTGGTAGCTTTGGGCCACGTTTCCATAACAGAAACTTGTTTCTGCCTACGTTTCAAAATGTTTTTGAAGTGAGGCATTGTTGGATCATTAAACCAGTGGTTCTCAAGCACTGTGCCGCGAGATTCTTGAAGTGTGCCGCCACTGCGAATAAATACCCATACATAAGCAACGTCAGACAAGTAGTTCAATCAGTTCTACCTTCCTAGCGGGGACTGGCTGAACCAATACACAAGACTATTACAATTCTGGACTGGTAACTGGCAGCTCTGGACTATTCCAGTTCTGGACTTTTAAATCTGGATCACGAAATGACAGAAGGATTTTCATTTTTACCCCCAAACATAAATGAAGTTATCGAAAAACAACAAGCTCAAATTTCGCATTAAATGTAATTTGTAGTTAAACAAATATTTTGTTTACTTTGTAATGCAATTTCATTTTATAAATCAAATAAAATTATTTCGTATGCTATTTTTACAAAATATATTATAGATACATCAATCAATTATCCAAGTAAAATTCTTTTAAATTTATCTTATTGTTAGCGTGCAGCCAAATTTTTAAATTGCACAGATCTGCAAAAAAAAAAAAAAAAATTAAAGTTTTTTGTACTTTGATAACTGATTTCTATGTATTTTTCAGTGCTGATTTCAAAAATGAAATCCATTTTTTTTTTCTATCACGTCAGGTTATCTCATAAAAAGGGTGTGTATTTTGGGTGAAAAACTCAATTCAACTCAATTTTGTACATTTTTTCGAAAGGTTCTAAATTTTAGTAAACAGATAAAACATGCCATAGTTTACATTTACACAACAGAATATTGTAAAAAAAAGTGCATAGAGTCAAAAGTCCTTGTAGAAGCGATTTCGCTTCACAGCAAAACTTCTTTTAGTGCTCCCCCTGCTGTGGACAGCTTGAGGATCGTTCCTTTTTAATATCCAGCAGTAATACGCTATCCTGTTAACGTTCCATCTTCCTTGGTACCTTTTTTTCCATTTACTTGATGTCTTGATGGAACCTTTCGCCCTGCTCTTCACTGACATCAGCAAGATTTGCAGGGAAGAAGTCAAGGTGTGAGTGGAGAAAATGAACTTTTATGCTCATATTATAACCCAGCTTCATAAAATTGTCTAGCATGTCAGCGACGATTGACTTGTAGTTTGTTTCCCAAAAAACTTGTTACAACTATTTTAAAAGATACCCTTGCTGCTTTTTCTTTTGTTTCCATCTTTTTTTTTTCTCAAAGCTCGCATCCCTCATTAGTAATCTGATGTCAGGTCCGACAAACACCCCTTCTTTTATCTTTGCCTCGGATAACCCAGGAAACTTCTCACAAAAGTGTAGCGTACTGGAAATATGGTCTTATTTTTTCCCGAGACCCCACAAGAGCTTGAAACACAGCTGCGTATTTTTCAAGGAATGTGTTGCTCGGTTCCACCAGTTCGGAACACGTGGGGGGATTCTTAACGTTTCTGCAATGTAATAAAGTTCGGCGTCTAAGAAGAGCTGTCAGCCGATAAGCTGCCGGCCCCTCCACCCCTTCTGAAAATCCAGACATTGAGAGGAGACGCTAGAGAACGCGGCCTGGGCGGATGTGTGTTTAGGCTCCGTACGTTGTGAATCTGCACGGGATTTTTAAATTGAATATGTTGCACTGTTTAAATGTTAATTATTTTTGTTAATAAATTGTTAAGTTTTTGTTTTAAAAATTTGGCCTTCGCTTTTAATTAGAACTCTGTCTTTCTTGGTATCGATCAATAGTTGTGAAATTTCTTCAAAATGCCTCAGAGAATTTATCAGCCTTGTCGTGACGCTACAAAGGTATCTAAAACATTCTCCTCCTTTTGACAATGGTTTGACGAATTGTTCCATCAATCCCAGTTTAATGTGTAGTGGTGGAAGTAATACCTTTTTGGGATCTGCAAGGCTCTCCCTCTCAACATTTTTAACTCCAACCTGCAAGGTTTCACTCAGCGGCCATTCTTTCTTTAAATGGTGTTGCCTCCCATTCGCGGGGAAAGCAAGGGAAATTTTGTAGCTACTCTGAGGACCAAACAACATTGAAACCACTTTTAAATCGTCCATTTATGATCTGAATAACAAATTTTGTTTAAGACCAGCTCAAGATTTTCATAACATTCTTTTAGGTGGACCGAATGTCCAACAGGCACTGAAGCATACTTATTGACGTTGTGTAGAACTGCTTTTAGGCTTCTTTTGGACGAATCGATAAAAAGTCTCCATTCTTCCGGCACATACTCTATTCCAAAACTTTCCATAACTCCAGGAACATCACTGCAAAAAAACAAGGTCACCTTCTTTAGAGAAAAAAAGGCACACACTCCTTTTCCCTAGTTCGATACCAAGAAAAGCATGTACATGGAGCCAACAAATGTTTTTCTTACAATCTAGATCCTAAAACTTCTGCTGAATCCTTTGAGAGCCCCGAGTCTCTAACTAAATCGTTCAGTTCAGATTGGGAGAACAAAATAGGTCCACTTGTGCCAGGGTCGTAACAATCACTCATGAGGAGGCAATGGTTCGGGATCATCTAAAATACTCGTATCATTCAGAGAATCTGGAGGAGACGGTATTGATACTTCGGATCCATGAGGAATAGGACGAATGGCTGACGGGATGTTTAGATAAGAAATACAGTCGGACCTCTATTTAACGAAATCGCCAAATCCCGAAAAAAAGTTCGTTATATGGAAAATTCGTTAAATAGAGATTCACCTTTTAAAATACTTTAAACTTCACAAAACATATTTTAAATTCATAAGCACCAAATATTATTAAAAAAAGTAATTAATTACACCTTTATTTTGTAAATTAATATCTATTTGTTTTATATATCTTACCCATCAAAAAGAAATCTGTAAGGAAAACAAGAATAAAACGAAACATTGTCCAGCTACAAGAACCGAAATTACCACCACGATTCTGATCAACATTCTAGAAAACCGGAGCCTAGTTCAAGGACACAGGGCAACTCCATTGAGGGTGAAAGGGGGATGTTGAAAGTTTTTCTAGTGAAGTGGACAGTGGAGAGGGGGATAAAGGTTGCACTTCCTGGATGAAATGCAAAGAATGACCGCGATTTTACTGCTCTCGGTGAGGTAGGCGACTGGTAAAACCAGTTCAAGGTCATCGATCACCATAAAATGTGTTAAAAGGAAGAATAAGTTTGAAATGTTCAGAAATATTTTGAGAAATATGAAAAAAAATATTGGATCACAAGAAAAAGTTCGTTAAATAGAGAATGCACTTCGCTATTTGGAGGTTATTTTACGAAGAAATTCACAAAATGTTCTTGGTTCCAAGGAAAAGTTCGAAAAATAGAGGTTCGTAAAATAGAGTATAATCGCTGGTTTACCACGTTAAACCACGACTAACAATGAATGGAAAGGAAAACAAGGGTCAGAAAATCATACCTGTATTAAAAAGGGTGTAGCTATAAATAGAAACTGCTTAGAACATTCAACCCTTACATGTAAAAACAAACCATTCAAAATTACGAAAATGTTGCACTCTATACCCGGGTGCGACCGCTGAAGGATTAAGCTATTTTCTCTTTAACAATGCGCTAAATAAAATGCAATTAAAATAAAAAAATTATTGATGAATACGAGCCGCTCACTTGCCCAAATGGGTTCAGTTCATCCAACAAAAAGTGGAGAAAAGACATAAAATAATAGACAGTTGTTTTTTAAAATGTCTTTGAAAATATAATGTCCAATAAATATCGTACAATGGACTGTTGCAGATAGAGCTTTGATTGGGCGATACAGAAGATAGAATACCGTAAGAACCGTAATAAACCTTACTTTGTGACTGCAGGGGTTCCTTTGTGAAACATAGTAATTTTTTCGTAGTTCGGATCTTGCTCCACGCTCGTGATACCGGATGGGCAAAGAACAGCGCCAACAGCTTGTCCGACATACAGAGACACCTAGTGGTCAGTGTCCGAAGCTTATGCGCGCCATTTGCCTTCGCTGGTCAGTGTATTGTTCCAACCTGTTGTCAAGCTATCGACTCAAACTTCGGAAAATTTGTGAGCTGAAGATTATATAATATTATAATCTTCTTCTATAATATATTCTCTAATATATAATCTTAATATTATATAGATTATATATTATAAGATTATATAATATTTGTATAAACACATTATACAAACAACTACCACAGGTAATTATTTTATAAATTTTGTGTAGTGATATTTCCGAGAAATATGAGAATATAACCTAAATATCGAAAGGTGACGGGGTTACTTTGTTATACATTAATACTGTCACAAAATAACTCACGAATTCGACCCACCTCCTCCAGCCTGTCGATGTTGCATTTTTACGTCCTCTAAAATACCACTGGAGAGAAAGAAGTATTGACTATTTGGAAAAAAAACTACCCGAAGAGCAGAATGTGCCGAAAGACAATTTTTTCATCTTCTCAAAGAACTGATGGCTGCCCTGGGCACCCGAGGTCTCTTTGATGTCAAAGATATAGATAAAGCTATCCAATATTTGTAATAGGTATATATAATTGTGTATCAGGCTTTTGATAGGCGTTTTACTGTCTAACTTTGTGTCAAGTAATTTTTCCTCTTGGATTTCGAGGTGAAAAAACAGATGTCACAAACTAGCCCCAGTCGACGGGGCAACTTTGTGACACATTTGAATTTGAATTTCTCAATGGTAATTAAAGATCCGGGTTAGCGCAATACATTAGTACGTAAGGTAAGGAAGTACCGATGCTTTGCAATTGTTCGTTGTGGGCTGCTTTTAAAACTGATTGGGTGGCACAGGAAAAAACTTTAAATCTGTCACAAAGTAACAACCTCATCTTACGGTATCGTCAAAATCATCGTTATTATGAGGACAATTTTGGCGTGACTAAGGGACTTGGGGAGTGAAAAAAAAGTAACGACGTCCCATTCAGTCTTCCAACAATTTTTTCACTACAGGAACAAAAATTAAAATTATTTTTTCACCACTGACATTGTAAGGTATACATAAGATTCGATTCACAAGAATCGAACTTTTGAGTGAATGAATTAAAGAAGCTGCTTGAGATATGCTAATTTTGGCATACGCGCTTGGTATATATACCCAGCAGCTTGATTAATACAAAAGGTTGTTAAGGTTGATAGATAAGCGAGAGGGAACTACGAGGTATGCAGCTCCAGTACTATCCTGCGCTAGTGCTTAGGGGGCCCAAAGTTTACGTGGCAGTACTGCTGGTTTGACTTACTGTTCGTGAGTATTGAAAAATATATTGTTCTTGAAAGCTGGATTTATATATCTGTACAAGTAGTACGTATGAATCTTGTTGTTAAAAAGCAAAACCTACATCTGCAAGAATATTCAATAAACATTGTTTCATGTATAAACTGTGTTTGTATCAAATTCATTTAGAGTGCCACTTCAAATTATATACACCCAAGTCTGGGTAGAAGTGAGCTATAAAACTCTATAACATATACTTTACATTTTCTTCGAAAGTGAGACTGTCACTGATTCAATTTAAAAAAAACATTTTTGGGGATGAAACGACACTCAACGATGGACCGTTATCATCCAGTACTTGCTCTGCGTTTGAATGACAACGATTGACATCGGTGTATGGAATTTACTAGTTTGGTTTCTTACTTATTATTCAATGGCCCCAAAAAAATGAAGTCATTTCGTGGTGTTCCCCCTTATTATTTGAGAAATTGAGGATGGATGTCAAAAGTGAGGAGTCCATCCAGTGCTTTGATACTACAATTTCAAACATTTCAAAAAGTGGACTGAGCCGATTTGGCTTGGGAAGGGATCATAGAAAGATTCAAGATTCAACGTAATTCAGCTTAGCCGACTTTCGCTTTTTTTCTCCTCTGTAACTTAAGGTTAATTAAGGTCTTTTCATTCGTGCGGATTAATTTTTATAAAGAAAAATGTAACAGAGTACCTTAGTTAGGATATTAACCCTCAAAAAGAAAATTTAATTAATTTATAGGGCTCCTAAAACCTTGTAAAATAATTGATGAAACCATATACAGTGCAAAAACTTTCAGTTGGTTTGTCTGTATTGCAATTAACGATAATGTATTGTATGTTGCATTTACCCCATAACACACACACACATGAATATATATATATATATATTAATTATGGGAAAATGCAATATAAATCTTGTAGTCCATATCAACCATATATATATATATATATTCTTCTCTCTCTCTCTCTCTCTCTCTCTCTATATATATATATATATATATATATATATATATATATATATATATATATATATATATATATATATATATATATATATATATATATATATATATATATATAACTTCTTAAGTTACGTTTTTATTTAACGTTTCTTATCTTTCATTTTTTTTCATAGATAGAAAGAAGAGTGATCTGCCAAGGGGGGTTTGGGCCACCCCCACCATTATATATATATATATATATATATATATATATATATATATATATATATATATATATATATATATATATTAATTATGGGAAAATGCAATATAAATCTTGTAGTCCATATCAACCATGTCAGATCTTATAATCAAACTATTACTGCATTTATTGAAGGAGAGATATAAATATTATAAATATTTAGACATGTCTTTAATGTATGTATGTTAATTGCATACCTCGATTCAAGTGACTCAAGAAAGTGATCTCGACTCCCCAGATCCCTCCACTTCTAGACCCTTGTGTACAGCACTGATAGCTGAGCATTAACCAATTTTCAGCTGCTTCCATTCCTATGGGTAAGTCTCGGTTACGTTAAAAATGGCGGCGGATAATTTATCGCCTGCCTTTGCTGTTAAGTGCAGCTTTCCGTGTTCATCAGACTTGTTGCGGTAAAACACGTTTTACAGGTTGACGTCGGCATCCGAAGTTTTTCCTCCCTCGGTACTGATTCTGCAATCGATTCGACGCGATAATTCTTAACCATACACCGAAATACAAGCCTGGTTTAAAAGGCCTGGTTTTGACATGCTTGGGATCGTTTTCAGTAAGCTCTCTTTATTTTTTTTTTTGATCTAAAGTAGGGAAAAATATCTCAGCCTGTGTTTATTACCTACCTGGTTCAGTCAGAAAACTGTTTTCAGGCAGATAAAAATAAATAAACATATTTTTTTTTTAAATTTTGTTTTGGAAGGGTTGATCATTTGATTTCTCATAGATTACTCCTAAAGTGTAAAATCATGGTGTCGATTTTTTGCTATTTAACGATGAAAACAAATAAATAAACAATGGCATCTTTGTTTTGGAATGGTTGATCATTTGATTTCTCATAGATTACTCCTAAAGTGTAAAATAATGGTGTCGATTTTTTGCTATTTAACGATGAAAACAAATAAATAAACAATGGGCATCTTTGTTTTGGAATGGTTGACCATTTGTTTTCTCATAGATTACTCCTAAAGTGTAAAATAATGGTGTCGATTTTTTGCTATTTAATGATGAAAACAAATAAATAAACAATGGCATCTTTGTTTTGGAATGGTTGATCATTTGATTTCTCATAGATTACTCCTAAAGTGTAAAATAATGGTGTCGATTTTTTGCTATTTAACGATGAAAACAAATAAATAAACAATGGGCATCTTTGTTTTGGAATGGTTGACCATTTGTTTTCTCATAGATTACTCCTAAAGTGTAAAATAATGGTGTCAATTTTTTGCTATTTAACGATGAAAATAAATAAACATTGTGCATCTTTGTTTTGGAATGGTTGAAAATTTGTTTTCTCATAGATTACTCTTAAAGTGTAAAATAGTGGTGTCAATGTTTTGCAATTTAACGATGAAAACAAATAAATAAACAATGGGCATTTTTGTTTTGGAATGGTTTACCATTTGTTTTCTCATAGATTACTGTTAAAGTGCAAAATAATGGCGTCGTTTTTTACAATTTAACGATGAAACAAATAAGTAAACAATAGGCATCTTTGTTTTGGAATGATTGATCAATTGTTTTCTCATAGACTACTCCTAAAATGTAAAATAATGGTGTAGATTTTTTGCAATTTAACGATGAAACAAATAAATAAACAATGGACATATTTGTTTTGGTATGGTTGACCATTTGTTTCCTCATAGGTTACTCTTAAAATGCAAAATAATGGTGTCGATTTTTTTGGACTTTAACAATGAAAAAAAATTAATAAACAATGGGAATCTTGTTTTGGAAGGGGCAATTATTTGTTTTCTTATAGATTAATCTTCAAGCGTGAAATAATGGTGTTGAATTTTTGCACTTTAATGATCAAAACAAATAAATAAACAATGGGCATCTTTTTAAGGAATGGTTGACCATTTGTTTTCTCATAGATTACTCTTCAAATGTTAAATAATGGTGTCGATTATTTGTTGATTAACAATGAAAACAAATAAATAAACAATGAGCCTCTTTGTTTTGGAATGGTTGACCATTTGTTTTCTCATAGATTACTCTTTAATTGTTAAATAATGGTGTCAATTTTTTTCACAATAAAATTGAATGAAAAAAATATATAAATTATGGGCATCTTTGTTTTGGAAAGGTTGACCATTTAATCTTTCATATACTACTGATAGACTGTAAAATAATGATGGAGGTTATTTACACTTTAACAATGAAAAAATAAACTGTGGCCATCTTTGTTTTGGAACGGTTGATCATTTGAACTTTCATAGATTTCTCATAAAAAGTAAAATAATGGTGTTGATTTTTTACTCTTTAACGATGTAAACAGATTAATCAAAAATACTATGAACATGTTTGTTTTGGAATGGCTGACCAATTGGTCTCGCATAGCTAAGTCATTAAAAGTAAAATAATGATGTCGATTTTTTGAAATTTAAAAGGGAAAACAAAAAAGTTTATAAATTATGGACATCTTTTTTTTAGAATAGTTGACCATTTGATCTTTCATAGATTACTCTTAGAGAGTAAAATAATAATGTAGTTTTTTCCCTTTAACCATGAAAACAAATAAATAAATAATGGGCATCTTTGTTCTGGAATGGTTGATCATTTGATCTGTACAGAGCATTTGTTACTCATAGATTTGTTACACTCTTTAAATGCAAAATAATGTTGTCGATTTTTTGCACAATAAAATAGAAAGCAAATAGATGCATAAATTATGGGCATCTTTGTTTTGGAAGGGCTGACCATTTTATATTTCAAAGATTACTCATTTCAAGATAATGGTGTAAGTTATTTACACTTTAACAATGAAAACGAATAAAAAATAAACTATAGCCATTTTTGTTAAGGAATGGTTGACCATTCGATCTCTCATAGATTACTCATAGAGTGCAAAATAATGGCATGGGTTTTTTTTCCTTTAACAATGAAAACAAATAAATAAATAAACTATGAGCATCTGTAAGGTATACACAAGATTCGATTCACAAGAATCGAACTTTTGAGTGAATTAAAGAAGCTGCTTCAGATATGCTAATTTTGGCATACGCGCTTAGTATAAATACCACGCAGCGTCATTAATGAAAAAGGGAGTTGTTGTTAAGGTTGAAAAGGTGTTATCCTGCGCTAGTGCTTTACGGGCCAGGAGTTTACGTGGCAGTACTGCTGGTTTGACTTACTGTTCGTGAGTATAAAAATATATTGTCCTTAAAAGCTGTATTTACATTCCGTACAAGTAGTACGCATGCTTATTGCTGTAAAAGCCAATTATATGTGCAATTAATCCAATAAACATTGTTTCATGTATAAATTGTGTTTGTATATAATTCAAATAGAGTGCCACTTCAAATTATATACACCCAAGTCTGGGTAGAAGTGAGCATAGAAACTCTATACTGGCGCCCGAAAATATATATACCCTGGTAGTTAGCGTTAAATTTGTAACGAAGAACATAATTGAAATTAAAAACTGTGTACTGTGTACTTATATTGATAAAATTGTTGCAAGTACTTATATGCTATTTAAAAAAATGAGTGTTGTAGAACAAAATCCTGCTGGAAATTTTCCTCGGGTAATTATGGTTCAGCAAATTGCGCCATTCGAAGCCACCGTCAATGGCGGCCCCTCAAGCCAATTCCTAAAGGAAATTGAGCATTACTTTCAGCAACAATGCACCCCAGAGGGGGATAAACTTAAAATTGCTCTAGCCGCTTTAAGAGGTAGTGCATATCAGTGGTACACGTGTATGCAAAGCAGTAATCTGATTTTTGACTATTCGTCATTCAAGCAACAGTTTCTTAGCGTTTTTCCAAAGACCTTTAATCAAAGTGAAATTGAAGCGGAAATTTATTCGCTAAGGCAACGTGAAGGTCAGTCTGCATTAGATTTTGCTATGGAAAAGATTTCCAAGTGTGAGGAATATTTAGAAGAGTTGACGGAAGCGATAATCTTAAAAATAGTTATCCAACGTTTGAAGCCAAGTGTTCAAGACTTTTTAGATAATCAAACAATTACAAGCAAGGTTACCCTCCTTCAAGCTTTAGCTAAATATGACAATAGACATTTCTTCGCTACCCCTCACCGTCATTGAGGTACGAAGAAAAGTAAAGTGTGCACTACAAAACCTCCATCTAAGGATGAACGTGGCACACATAAGGTACACAAGGTTATAAAAAGGAAGAATGACAATTTTAAAGCTCCTTTGCATAAGCACAGGGAACGCAAGATATCAGCCGCCCAGCAAGGTTGGCCTCCTCCCAAGAGACCTCCTGTCCATCGTCAAGCCGGACCAGCGCCTCAGGACCAACGACCTGCTGCACGAAGGATGCCCACACGGTCAACGAACCCCTTTACTAGGACTGCGACCATCAAGAGAGGTTCAGCGGATTGGACAAACTGGTGCAAGAAAGTTGCTGAATTCATGAGGAACAAGTCTTGTATCAACTTTCTTATTCTAACTCCCACCCTTTAATAAAATCGAACCAAATTGGTTTGAAGTTCCCCATTGTATATACTGTGTAAACATTTTGAGGGGAAGTGGTGAGGCACTGAAAAAAAAAACGGTATACTGTTGTTTCATAAATTTTTGAAGGGGACATGTAGTGAAAAAAAATACATACTAACTACAGATAACAAACAACTAACATACTAACTTCGCAAATCATAACACATGTACATTATAAATTGGGGGAGAGCAGATACAGTCAAGAAATGTCATGCTGTGCAATTGTGTTGTCACTTTTAATTAAAATAGATATTTTAGGGCGCAGTTGGCCAGCCCAGTATCCGCAACTCTGCAAATCCACTGTGTGATGGTGTCACCTGGACCCTTCGGGGTTAGTTTTGTAAAATGGTAGTGGCGTTTTTCCCCCACACAACGTGTGGAAGGTTTTTTGGATTTGCCACCCATTATGTAAAAAGTCAGACCAGCACGCGTTTTCAATTAGTTAACTGAAGCCGTTCAGACCTCAGTTACCTAATTTTTTTTTTTCGAGGGAGGCCAGTGTAAGGTATACACAAGATTCGATTCACAAGAATCGAACTTTTGAGTGAATTAAAGAAGCTGCTTCAGATATGCTAATTTTGGCATACGCGCTTAGTATAAATACCACGCAGCGTCATTAATGAAAAAGGGAGTTGTTGTTAAGGTTGAAAAGGTGTTATCCTGCGCTAGTGCTTTACGGGCCAGGAGTTTACGTGGCAGTACTGCTGGTTTGACTTACTGTTCGTGAGTATAAAAATATATTGTCCTTAAAAGCTGTATTTACATTCCGTACAAGTAGTACGCATGCTTATTGCTGTAAAAGCCAATTATATGTGCAATTAATCCAATAAACATTGTTTCATGTATAAATTGTGTTTGTATATAATTCAAATAGAGTGCCACTTCAAATTATATACACCCAAGTCTGGGTAGAAGTGAGCATAGAAACTCTATACATCTTTGTTTTGAAACTATCGAATGTTTGACATCTCAGACTATTCTTAAAGTGTAAAATAATGTTGTCGTTTTTTTTTGCACTTTAATGATGAAACCAAATAAAAAAAACTATGGGCATCTTTGTTTTGGAATGGTTGACCATTTGATCGTTAATAGATTACTCTTCTAGTGTTAAACAATGGTGCCGATTTTTTACACTTTAACGATGATAACAGATAAATGAACTATGGTCATTTTTGTTTTGGAACTCATTTCATTTTATGTTTATGTTTTGGATTTCATTTGATCTCTCATAGATTATTCATAGAGTGTAAAATAATGGTGTAGGTTTTTTAAGCTTTGACAATGAAAACAAATAAACAAATAATGGGCTTCTTTGTTTTGGGATGCTTGACCATTTGTCTAACATTGGTTATCCTTAGAGTTAGATAATGGTGACAATTTTTTACAATGTAGCGATGAAAAAAAATAAACTAAGGGCATCTTTATTTCTGAATGGTTGATCATTTGATTTTTTATAGATTACCCTTCAAGTACAAAATAATGGGGTAAATTTCTTACACTTTAACAAGGAAAATAAATAAATAAATAATGTATGGGAATATTTGTTTTGAAAGGGTTCACTGTTTGTTCTCACATAGACCACTCTTAAATTGCAAAATAATGGTGTAGGTTTTTTACACTTTAACGATGAAAACAAATAAATAAATAAACTTTGGGCCTCTTTGTTTAGAAACTGTTAACCATATTTTTCATAGATTACTCTTATCATGTTAAGTAATATTATCGATTGTTTTACCCTTTAACGATGAATCGAATAGTTAAATGAGCTATGAGCATCTTTGTGTTTAGAACGGTTGTCCATATGATTTCTAATAGATTACTCTTATCATGTTAAGTAATATTATCCATTTTTTTACACTTTAACGATGATTTTTTATAGATTACCCTTAAAGTACAAAATAATGGGGTCAATTTCTTACACTTTAACAAGGAAAATAAAAAAATAAATAATGTATGGGAATATTTATTTTGAAAGGGTTCACTGTTTGTAAATTGTAAAATAATGGCGTCGATTTCTTACACCTTAACGAAGAAAAAATTAAATAAATAAACTATGGACATCTTTGTTTTGGAAGGGTTGACCATTTATCTTTCATAGATTATTCTTAGAGATGGAAAATAATAGTTTTAGAAGAAAATGGTGCTGATTTCTTGGCAATTTAACAATGAAAAAAATAAACTATACACATTTGAGTTTCAGAATGGTTGACACTTTGATTTCTCATAGGTTCCTTTTAAAATGTAAAATAATGGTGTCAATTTTTTACATTTTAACGATGAAAAGAAGTTAATAAACTACGGGCATCGTTGTTTTGGAATGGTTGTCCATTTGACCTCTGATAAATGACTCCTTAAGTGTAAAATAAGTGTGGGTTTTTTGCAGGGTAGATGGAAGAAAAATTAAAATTAAATGAAAAAAAGACCCTAACACAATGTTAAAAACAGAATTTAAAGAATAGAAACGTAAGAAGCAGAGAGAACAAAATCAATTAAAATGATAGGTAACAGGGAAGATCAGGGAAAAGGAAAACATGGAAGATTAAGAAAGAAAAAAAAGAAAAAACATGGAAGGCAGACAGAGGAAAATTAATAACAGTTAATGGGAGAAAAAAAGAAGAAATTTTAAAAACACGAAAGGAAAAAGAGAAACGATGTCAAAAAAGCAGTTAAGAAATATTGGTGATTAAAAGGAAATATTAGAAATGAAATCCTAGATCTGTGAAGTTTTAGAGATTATAGTAAAATCTTTTTTCCTGCATACATACAAAATATGTCTATACAGGGTACTTCCCCAAAGTAATGATATTTTCCTGAAAATTCTCCTATATATCATGTGTCTATAGAGAATTAACAGGCATGTTATGAATGAATATTTATACTTTCGGTCATATTTTTTTCACAAAAATATATATTGTTGTTCCATTGAGGCAGGCACTTTTTGCCTTTCGCCTTATCACTAAAAGATTTGTTGGTTTCTAATAATGTGTGCACCATGCACGTTTACCATCATAGCCACTAGTGTGACCACTATTTTGGCTGAGCGTCCCCGGGGGGGGGGGCATCTGTTGTGCTCTTAACCTCCTCCCACTCTTACACTACGTGTAGGTACCTAAACTTAATGCGCCCATGCCTGGCGTTGACACAAAGCAAAATTATATTATTGTACGCATTTGTCTCGAAAAAAAATCAGAGAGTGTTTGAATAATGTTTAATAAGTGAGTAAAAAATAAACCTAATCGTCCATTAAATCTTTCTTGTATTAACAGTTTTAAGTGTATGATTGACTTAGGTCATCGAAGTGTGGACACAATGAGGTAGGAGTGCAACTCTGTATAGAATAAAACAAAAAATCAGTAAGTATGGGATGTATCGATATCTACTGCAACGCACAAGATTCATTTTCTGTTAAATCTAGCGAACTGATCGAGATTTATTTGTATTTAAGCAGCAGTAGAGAGATTTTTTTTAATTTAAAAGGCATAAAAAAGAAAGTCTAAATTCCCTATTGGATTTAGATGGAAAAAAAGAGGAGAAAGAAGAGTTATAAGAAACTGAAAAAAGAAAAGTATTTAATTTTACAGGTATAAGGAAGAGTGATTAAATTCTCTATCGAAATATGAAGGAAAAAGAGAGGAGAAAGAAGAAAAGAAGATATATAAGAAACAGAAGACAGAGTTCTTTTAGTTTCAAAGTAATAAAAGAAAGAAAATTAAATTCCTGTTGGATTTAGAAGGAAAATATAGGAGAAAGAAGAAAAGAAGATATACAAGAAACAGAAGACAAAGTTTTTTTAGTTATCAAAGGAATAAAAGAGATAAAATTAAATTCTTATTGGATTTAGAAGGAAAAGAGAGGAGGAAGAAGAAAATAAGAGGTATAAGAAACAGAAAAAAGAAAAAATGGTCAAATTTTAAAGGAATAAGGTTGAGAATAAATTAGCTATGGAAATGAGAATGAAAAGGGGGAAAAAAGAGATGTAAGAAGTAGATGACAGATAACTATTCAAATTTAAAAGGAATGAAGCAGGAATATTTAATTCTATATCGAAATTGAAAGAAAAAGACAGAGAAAAATGAGGGAAAAACAGATGCAAGAAATAGAAGACAGAGACTTATTTAAAAAATAAGATAGCGAGATTTAATTCCCAAAGAAAGATTCAGGAAGAAGAAACAGAGAAAATAAATGATATGAAAATAGGAAATAGGAATATTATTCAAAAGGAAATGGAATAAAGGAGAGATATTTAATCCTTCTTCTAATTCTCATTCCAAAAACAGAAGAATTAAAAAAGAAGAGAGGACAAAGAAGCAATATGAAAGTCCTAAAAAAGAAAATTGCCGAAACTTTAAAAGAGAAAAGATAAAACATGAGACATCGAACAGAAAGAAGAGAGAAGATCCGGGTTGAACTCTTGGTTTAGTCAGGCATTTTTAATAATGGCGCCCGAAAGTTGGAAATAAATCCTGCTGGGTCTTTATGTCTAAATATCTGATAAGTTAATTCTTGGAAGTTGAAAAAAGTAGAAAAAAATATTTCAGGTAGTCTCTTCTAACGAAACTACCACCGGTTATTAACGTAGGATTACTTATCGTTGCTTATCTATTTTTTACCATGTTTTTATTAACTCGCTTTCTTGCTTCTGTGTTTATGTGTTTGTGTGTTTGTCCAGGACAAATTTTGCAATCGATTTTTAACTAACTTCCCCACTAGCTAGACATTTGAAACTTTTAGAATAGCTCAGAACACGATAACAATGCATTCTTTTGATACTCTTAGCCATCTTTAAGCAGCATTGAATTCATTTTTAGTTAATTTTGTTTTGTAGAATGGTGCAGCCATCTATTGGCCGGAACGCGAACGAAAAGTAAAACGCAATTGATTACGCATGTGATGCCTCTTTATTACGCATTTGATCATTTTATTTCAAGTTGATGGGATAATTCTCCAAAAAAACTTTTAAAAGGTATTTATTAATACATAGAATTGTCAAGTTTATATAATTCAACGGAAAACTTAGAAACATGGTATATAAAAAGTTCTTTTTATCTTGTAATTATCTCTTTTATTTTGACGCATTTTGGTACTTTTCTGTTTAACTATTTACTGCTAATGGGTTTGGCGTGCTGACAAAATTATAACTCGCGACGCCGGACAAATTTTTTTATCTCCGCAGGACCGTTATTGAGGAACGTAATCCTACGTTAAAAAAAGAAACTTTTAGCAGATACCCTATATCATCGACCTAGGGGTAAAATTTAGAGAAAAGCGAGAGGGACACGAGGATGAAAAAAGAAATAATTACAAGATAAAAAGAACTTTTTATATACCATGTTTTTAAATGTTCTGTTGAATCATGTAAACTTGACAATTCTATGTATTAATAAATACTTTTTAAAATTTTTGGACGAATTATCCCATCCACTTGAAAGAAAATGAAGTTAACTGGAAGTTAACTCGCGTTTAACTTTTCGTTCCCGACCCGGCCGATAGAGGGCTGCACCAGTCTAGAAAACAAAATTAACCGAAAATGAATTCAATCCTGATTAAAGAGGGCTAAAAGTATTAAAATAATGGACTGTCATCGTGTCCTGAACCATTCTAAAAGTTTCAAATGTCTAGCTAGTCGGGAAGTTAGTTAAAAATCGAACGCAAGATTTGTACTGGACAAACAAACACACACACAAACAAACAAAAAAACAAGAAAGCGAGTTAATACAAACATGGTAATTAGACCTCTTTAAGATTTGCCTTTACAATTAAAGTTCAGTTTAAAAGGATTTCAAATTATTTCTTCCCCAGCTGTATTTAAAAAAAAAAAAAACTGACACGAATATTTTTGTGTCAGTTCAAATATTTTCACACATGAACCTTTCCTTTAAAAATCGAAGGCAGTCATTTACTCCAACCTCGCGCATACTAGCCCTTCGATAACCTTTATGAAAGGCGACACCAAATCGTGTAGCTCCAGATTTGCTCTCACTTGCTGCCAGAAACAGAAACCCATTCGAGAGGGCTTTCGATTAACACAACAATGGTCTTAATTTATTCATTCTCTTCGAAGAATTCGAGACTTGTTTTTGCCCGCCCCCCCCCACTCTCCTTAGCTCGCGCCCCCCCCCCCTCTTCTCAATCCAAAGAAAAGAACTTCGCTCTCCCGAGCATTAGAGGTCCGTGATTGGCGACGAAGCGGAAACGGAAAAGCGCCAAAGAGTGAAAAATAAAGAAACGGGCAAAAATTGGGCGACAAAAGGAGAACTCACCGTGGCACGCGAGAAAAGGGGACTGCGCACAAATTGAGAGTTCTTTGAAACCGAACCTCCAAACAACGGACAGTTAGCTGAGTGCGGGCTCTGCATACCGGTTCTTGCCGATATGGAATATGCAGATTTATGCGCTTAAATTAAATAAATGATTTAAATGCAGATAGCTATTAATAGCGTCAATAGAATATATATATATATACATACAGGGTGTCCATAATTAAGGTCCCACTTTCAAAAGGTTGCAAAAAAAAAAAAAAAACACTGGTCAGAATGACTTCAAATTTGAACTGAATATACTGGAAGAAGGGGGAAACGATTTGGCATAATAAAAAAAAAATGTTCCAAAATGTTACAGCGCCATCTATTGATACATTTTGGAACTTTTTTTATTATGCAAAATCGTTTCCCCCTTCTTCCAATATATTTAGTTCAAATTTGAAGTCATTCTGACCAGTGGTTCTTTTTATGCAGCCTTTTGAAAGTGGGACTTTAATTATGGACGTCCTGTATATATATATATATATATATATGTGTGTGTGTGTGTGTGTGTGTGTGTGTGTGTGTGTGTGTGTGCGTTTGTTTGTTTGTGTAACATATATCTTAAACGTCCCATAGATGAAATTCGTCATAACAATGGAACTTGATAGCAGGTTTAGACCATTAAGAATTATAAAAAAAATATCCAGGAAACCCTATATATATATATATATATATATATATATATATATATATATATATATATATATATATATATATATTGAGACTTCGCCTTTTGTTATTCAATTCACCACTTTTTTGCTAGCTACTTCATTATTGGAGCACCAAATTTTTCAGGTGAGCCAGCATTGCTCTATGTTTGGAACGGTCTACAGATTTAACGTGCCCATATCCGGCCTAGACATGGAGGGGTTTTAGTTGCATTCGATCCTCAAACCCGATTCAATATATATATATATATATATATATATATATATATATATATATATATATATATATATATACTAGCTGAAAACCCGCGCTTCGCTACGGAGTACATTCAAATTAAATACAACGGTCAACGTATGCAATTTATGCCAAAAAATAAATATATATATTTATAATAAATGCGATGATCAATGTATACAATTGATGTAAAATATATATCTATATATATATATTTATAAAAAAATCGTAAGGGATATGCGTTTTTTGGGATAATATCCAATCGTCTGCTCCATTAGAAAGAGAAAAAAATATTTTTTTTGTCTATTTAGTTGTTATGCACGTGACGATAAATTTATTGAAAGTACCAGAAAAAGAAATCACGTGATCAACATTTAATAAATTAAATTCTAAAAATTAATCTTTAAAAATTCCCCAAAAATTAGGAAATGGAGGTAAAAATTCGAAAAAAATTTCATTTTGAAGGAATTTTTAGGATCTTTCTCGTGATATAAATTTTATAACCCTCAATGTATTATTTTAAATGCAAACGTAAAAAAGTTTAAAAAACAGCTTAAAAATTTAATTTAAAAAAATCTAAGAAGAATTTATGAAAAACCTTTCTTAGTGCACCCCTACATTATTAGAAGAATCGCCATGCAAAATTTCAGCCCTTTAGTTCCAGCGGTTTGGTCTGTGCGTTGTATGTCAGTCAGTCAGTGAATGAATGAATGAATGAGTCAGTTACGGAACTGTTTTATATATATAGATATATACTAGCTGAAAACCCGTACTTTGCTACGGAGTATATTGAAATTAAATACAACTGTCAATGTATGAAATTAATGCCAAAAAAAATATTTATAAAAAAATCGTAACGGTCAATTTTAGAGGCAAAATACTGTAGAAGAAAATATTGAAATTAAATCTAATAGAACATGCTAAAGATATATATATATATATATATATATATATATATATATATATATATATATATATATACATACAGTGGAATCTCGATCTATCGTTTTTCAAGGGACCGATTGCAATGAACGATAAATGCGGGAAAACGATAGATGCGGAAACGATCGATCGAGATTCCACTGTATATATATATATATATATATATATATATATATATATATATATATATATATATATATATATATAAAGTTGTCCAAGGGTATAAACTATAATTAACTGTTTTTAATTGTGTCGGTTGATGCTAAATCTGAAGAAATTAATGTGAATAAATATTAGTCGAGATATTAGTCTGATGGGGAAAGAGAAAGTCAACAGATGGCGACGCTTCTCCACATCTCGGGTTTTGGGAGCGTGGCCTTGGGCGATCGCAGAGAATATTGAGTAGGCAACGAACATTCTCGAATTTTCCCTGAAAACCGTCAGCCTCTCACCCGAGAAACAAACGCGTCCTGGCGATCACGATCTCTACATTGTTCTGCTTTACTACTAAAACCAAGTGGTATGTTTCACGCTCCCAAAGCGTGTGGCTATTAGTCAGCGGTGACTCCCAATCTTATGACCGGTGAATCAGAATCGCCTGGTCTCCGTCGCAAGTTGCTTTGAAAACACATCTTAAGTTTTTCAATCTAGAACCTCCTGTGTGGTTCCGTCATCTATTGGCATTTTTTTCGTTAACTTTTCTTTGAAAACCTGTAAATTTTATAGTTTGATAAAAAATGTAATTAAGTTAATTCAACTAGTTTAATCACTTTATGGCATTACTTACACACACACACACATCTATATATATATATATATATATACATATATATATATATATATATATATATATATATATATATATATATATATATATATATATATATATATTATTCTGTTTGTTATGGATTGTACGGTGTCTAAGTATGTTTATTGGTTAGATCATACTTATCAGAAACAATCCATTGGTTTTTAGACAGTATCGGCACCTCTGATGAAGAAATGCTGTCTAAAACCTTTTTAATACTAATCTTTTCATGTTTTTAGTTCCTGGCTGCAAGTAGTAATAGAACTTATGCTGGTTTTTCACTTTGTCTTATATATATATATATATATATATATATATATATATATATATATATATGAATATTTATTTATTATTTATAAATTTATATATTGTAAGCTTTTAGAACAATGTCTGAGCTGGGTAACTGCACGTGATATAGTGTTTATTATATTTATTGCGTATAGTTTTTATCTTTATTAAGTAAGGAACTGAAAATATCTTTCTGTACCTAACAAAATACAAAATATCCTTTTCTAAAAATCTTCCCATTAATTGTAGGTGCGGCTAATCGTCCTGCGCGTCTTAAGGTTCGAAAAATGCGGTATATCATTCTCGAAGTTGTCAGAATAGTTAATATTTCAAAATCCATAATCAGTTTTAATAGCTTTATTAATTAGTTTTCTTTTAAATCTTTTTTTAAAAATTATTTACATGGAGCATATATATTGAGCTGTTGCAGTTCGGAGAAATTCAGTTAAACTGATTTGCCGAGGGTTATTTATTTTTTAAGGACCTAAGTGGAAGGACCTACAAGGATTCACAGCTATAAGTTGTGCCGAAAAGGGAGGTTGTTCGACAAGCCAATCATTTTATACAGTGGAATCTCGATCGATCGTTTTCGGAATCATCGTTTTCCAGTATGTATCGTGTATTACACTGAGTACCGACGATCATGTTGCTTTGTTATTTTCCAGGATCTATCGTTTTCCCGCATTTATCGTTCAGTTCAGTCCGTCCCTTGGAAAACGATAGATCGAGATTCCACTGTATTTGGGTATTTAGATTCCGGCGCAAGTTTGTAAATTTCTTTGGATATTTTGATTCTGGCGCAAGTTTGTAAATTTCTTTGGCACAAGTTTGTAAATTTAATTGGATATTTTGATTCTGGCGCAAGTTTGTAAATTTCTTTGGCACAAGTTTGTAACTTTAATTGGATATTTTGATTCTGACGCAAGTTTGTAAATTTCTTTGGCACAAGTTTGTAAATTTAATTGGATATTTTAATTCTGGCGCAAGTTTGTAAATTTCTTTGGCGCAAGTTTGTAAATTTAATTGGATATTTTGATTCTGGCCCAAGTTTGTAAATTTCTTTGGCGCAAGTTTGTAAATTTAATTGGATATTTTGATTCTGGCCCAAGTTTGTAAATTTCTTTGGCACAAGTTTGTAAGTTTAATTGGATATTTTGATTCTGGCGCAAGTTTGTAAATTTCTAGCGGAGAGCCGCATGGAAAATAATAAAGTCCCACAGTGCTCCCCCCCCCCGTGGCGTAAGACAACAACAGTTAAGGCCTGTTCGCATAGAATCCGTCAGAGTAAAAAATTTTAACCAATCATATACCAGTCATTGACCCATTTAAACAATCAGAATTAACGGAAACTTTAAAAGTGACGTTGACGGATTCTACGTGAACAAGCCCATTAACAGCTGCCGTGTTTCGGAGAATCTGGAATATCATTGACAGATATTGCGGCATTGATTGGGCTGGAAGTAGCCTAGTGGTAGCGCGTTGGTGTTGAGGGTGCTCGGATCGAATCCCGGCGAGCGCCATTAATTACTACCGCGTCTAGGCCGGATATGGACACGTTGAATCCGTTGACCGAAAAATTCCTTTATAAGGTCAGAGAGGATGGAAGAGGATGTGATGCTCCCAGGCGCCGTCAGGGGGAGGGGGATGTTCGTTCAAAATGGAGGTGGCACTTGGCTAAATCAGTCTTCGACCCTTGTGATGACATTATAAACCCGAGCCGCACCTCTCAGGCCGCTAGCCGGTCTGGAACAAATTCCTGTCAAGGGGCATTAGAAACAACAGCAAAAGCAACAACAACAACAACAACAACAACTACTACTACTACTACTACTACTACTACTAATACAACTACAACAACGAAAAACTACAACTACAACTACCAGTACTACTACTACTACTACTACTACTACTACTACAACAACAACGAAAAACTACAACTACAACTACCACTACTACTACTACTACTACTACTACTAAAACAACAACAACAGCTACAACTATAATTACTACTACTACTACTACTACTACTACAACGAAAAACTACAACTACCACTACTACTACAACTACAAAAACAACAACAAAAACAACAGCAACTACAACTACTACTACTACTACTACTACAACAACAACAAAAACAATAACTAATGCTACTACTACAACTGCAATGATTATGATATACTTGTATACTAATATGATAAATGCTAACGGTTAATGAACGAATATCAGACGTTATTAAGAATGGTTTCTTTATTAAAATTCCCCATTTCTTATTACTCTCCAGACAATTCGTTCGATCTCCAGCCTCGTGCCCGAACCTACCGCAGATTTACTTCTTTACCTCCTTTAACACTCGCAACTCCTTTTGATGACTGAAACGGACCCAGTTCGGCAAAAACCGAACCATCTCGGAAAAGCCAGAGTCAATTAAACCCGCACTCAAACGAAAATTCCGATTTCTCCATCCTCCCACTCTACCACCACCAACCCCCCTTCTATTTTTGGGAATTTCTTCGCTGGCTCCGCCCACCCACCCCCCTTATCGAAGGGATGGTGTTTTGCCCGTCACCTGCTAATGACACCTCGTCACTTAGCGCGTGAAACAGAGAACTGGGGAGGGAAGGAACTTATATATATATATATATATATATATATATATATATATAAATCTAACAAAGAAAAAAAAAAGAAAATTTCTTGCTGCCAACAAATAAAACGTAATTTTCGGAGCTGGAGAGGAGTTGCAAGGGGTGGTAGAGGGAGGGGGTGCGTGGAAAAGGATAGTAAAGAAGAAAAAAAAAGTGAAACTGTTCGCAATTACTGCGGATCTATTATTTAGGTAGTGCGCGAGTTTGGAAGAAAAATCGATACTTTTTCCTGGATGTGAAGGGAGGGGGGGGGGCTGAAGGGGCTGCACTTAACAGTGGCGGCTAAGGGAAGAAATATTGCGGCAGGAGCTGAAGAAAACCTAGAGAAATAGATTTTGGGGGCTGCACAGATAGTGCCTTACTCGCTGGCTATAGCTCTCGATCGGCATCTCCTAGTTGGGGTACACAGTATAACAGAATCGTCAAGCTCACGGCAATGTCGGAGCCAGTAGTTTATCGCTGATTTGAAGCCAGAACTCTTAAAAAGTGGTTGACCTTAGAACTGAATAACCGCCAGATTTCAAAACAAAATTCGGATTGAAATCTTGCTTTTGCTTTGCCTATACGGCCTCTTCCCATAGAATCCGTCAGCGTAAAATTTTTTAAACCAATCATACACCAATCATTGACCTTTTTAACAATCAGCGACAACAGAATGTTTAACACTGACTTTGACGGATTCTTTGTGAACAGGCCCCCAATGGTCGTAGCAGCCACTGTTACCAAAAAGCCTGCCGATGCAGCTGAAAAGCTTTGCTGCATAAAAGTGGTGCAGTCTCGATAGGAGAAGGTTACATAAATTCATACATATTGTAACGTATTGATCGAGGTAGCGATCGAATCAACCGAAGCCACAACCTAGCAAATTAAAAAAAGAACTAATTTGTTTATAAATCAGATGGAGAAAAAATGATGTGGTGATGCACAGTAAGCAACGGGTTGCAGGGTTACAGGATCAAATCGATGATCTTCTCTAATAAAATAAACCGAGTCCGTTGGGATGGTTCTCCAGATGAATTCGCTAAAACGAAGCGGTATCGAGCCCGGCTGGGCACTAGATTATCAATTCCTGCAGAGTATATGACTGCGAGGAAGAAAACTTTGATCGGGGGGATCAGGACAGATAGTCTCGCCCTGAGATATCTTCCAAAAAAAAGGCCTTCCAACTGAAGCTTGGATTTCTCTTCTCGAGAAAAAACCGCTGACTTAACAAGTCCGCGTTATAGATTTCACAACCCGGGATGGGCGGTGTTGTCCTCTCAGCTGGGGAGAAGATAGCTGACTACTTTTTTCAAAGTGTCTCTCGTGGATTTCGACTATTCTCTTGTAACGGTGATGTCATTTTTCTGGATCCTTATTTGTCGGGGCTTCGAACCCGGAGGTCAGAGATTTTCATCTCGGTCTCTCGGGGCTCCGCTAGCATCATCAATTTTGGTGGGGCTTGACGAATTCGTTATTCACATGTAATGTCAACTGCCCGCCAGGACGGCGGCACTCCGATCCAGTCTTTTCTTCTCAGCGCGTCCCACCTGCTGTTCGTACAAAGGGGTGGCTGCCCTCAGGTCTTTGCGGCGTAAGCGTTCATCTGCTCGGCCTGGGAAGGATTTTAATTATTGGACGAATTAATTTAATTCGTCAAAATATAAACAAGGGGAGGCCTCTCCCTGGGCACATACGATTATCCCACTATCAGTCTATTCATTTAAAGACGCAATGAAAGAAAATATGAAAGGTCTGGGAAAAACTTGAATGTTACACAAGAACGTAACGGAAAAATGCGCCACAAAAGGTTACAAATTTGAGCTCTTTATTTTATATATATATATAATACATAAAAAATGCTCAAATAACATGTTAAATGCTATTTCTGAACGCCTAGAACAGGATTCTTAAAGAATACATCTATTAATTTTATGATTAGAAAAATACTTGGTGGAAAATTTCATTCCCCCCCCCCCTCTTTCAAAGGCCAATCTTTTCGGATTCTGAAACAGCTTTACTTTGATTCGTACGATAATCGGACGAGAACTGATGACCCATTGAATACCTAAAGCGATATGAAAAAGAACGGAAGAAATGCATTGAAATGCATTCTCTTGAAATGCATTTTCGAGAAAACTCATTTTTCAGTGATTTTTGTAAACGAGAGAGCTCGTCATTTAACATCTATCAAATATATTTAAATGAAATTTTGCAGTAGTGTTTTACACATTACTTAAGTTTTGACCTAAAAGCTAAGCTATATGAGTTCATTGAATAATTCTACATGTACCTGCACTTAAAAAAAAAAGATAATTTTTTTCAAAAAAAATCAGTGCTTTTCACTTTTTTTTTTTTTTGGCTTTTTCGGTGATTTTTAAAAATATTGTAAAACTTTTAGTTCAGGACACAGGTAAGTGTCACAGTAGAATAAAAATAAATAAAAAAGTATATAAATAGTATATAAATTCAGATATATCGAGTCGAATGGAGTGCAGGGTCTCTGGCGCAAGCCCTCCATTGTACCAAAAATGTGCAAAAACTTCCCTCTATTTTAAAATTTTATGAATTGTGTACCAAAATAATTCCAAGATGAAAAGAACTTTTTATGTACCATGTTTTTAAATTTCCTGTTGAATCCTATAAACTTGACAATTCTATGTATTAATAAAAACTTTAGAAAAATTTTTTTTGATGAATTATCCCATCCACTTGAAAGAAAATGAAGTTAATTGGAAGTTAACTTGCGTTTAACTTTTCGTTCCCGTCCCGGACGATAGAGGGCTGCACCAGTCTACAAAGCAAAATTAACTGAAAATGAATTCAATGCTGCTTAAAGATGGCTAAAAGTATCAAAAGATTGCATTCCTATCGTGTTCTGAGCTATTGTAAAAGTTTCAAATGTCTAGCTAGTCGGGAAGTTAGTTAAAAATCGAATGCAAGATTTGTACCGGACAAACACACACACAAACAAACAAACAAGAAAGCGAGTTAATAAAAACATGGAAATTATATATGTTTTCATGGTTTTATATCCCAATTGAACGAAAAATATCTGTATTGAATCATTAGTGTCTATTTTTTTTTTACCTTAACACGGAGATTCAGAATCGGCGAGGTCCTGTGATACGCCGCCTAGAGAAACCTAGAGAAACTTCCAACGAGTTCTAGAACTAAATTTTTTAGTACCTCATAGTTTTCAATACAGATAAAGTGCACAAAACCAATCAGATTTTCGGCGTAGTTTTCTGGAACAATTTTCGCGTATTAACCTTTAGCTTACGGGACCCATTTTTCTGATTCCCTGTGTAAAACGGAAAATTCCAATGAACATTTGTAAGAACAGCTATGAAGGGGGTTATATATATATATATATATAAGAAATAGATCCAGTAATTATTATTTTTAATGACTCGTCGACGAATCAGAGTCAGGAGTTTGTAGGGGAACCAGTTTCTCGCCGAATGACCAGCTGGACACGTTTTGCTGTCCTGGGTTGGTAACGGCTAAGGAGAAGAGTGATTTCAGATTTGCTATGTACTACTAGAAACTTGTTGTGGTGTGTGTTGGTGGTACATGCTGTTCTCTAAACCAGCATGGTTATGTTGCAGTTAATGGAATTAATAAACGTGTTAAATTAAACGAGTTAATTTTTGTCATTCGTCCAAATCCTGACATATATATCTATATATATATATATATATATATATATATATATATATATATATATATCTATATCTATATATATATATATATATATATATATATATATATATATATATATATATATATATATATATATATATATATATATATATACTTATTAGAAACAATCCATTGGTTTTTAGACAGTATTGGCACCGCTGAAGACAAGGTACTGTCTAAAAACCTATTTTTCACTATTCTATTCATAATTTTCACTTATCTTTTCATGTCTTTGGTTCCTGGCTGTAGTGGTTTAGTGCTTATACAGGTTTTTCACTTACAACTTTGTCTAATATATATATATATATATATATATATATATATATATATGTGTGTGTGTATGCATGTGTGTGTGTATACATGCTATCCCACCCCGTAAGAAAAAGGCTAATATATATATATATATATTGAGTATGCATACGTAAACGATTTTGATGCTTGTCAGATTATTTATCGGTATCGGACACTTTTAGAGACTAGAGGATAAAGTCCGTTAAAGTATGAATAATTTGGATAAATTTTCTAGAACAAATATTGAGAAATGGTATTTATTTTGAATTTGTGTACGTGAACCATTTTGTCGTTTGTTAGACATTACCATCGAATGCATTTCAAGTCTAGATAAAAGTAGCAGAAAACAAGTGGAACTTTGTAGTTCAAATTTTGTTCATTTTTAGTGTACGTACGTGAACGATTTTGCCGCATGTTAGACTACCACCATGGGGTACATTTACAGCCTGGATAAAGTTCATAAAAGCAGCAGAAGTTCGACGGAATTCGCACCGCATGAAGTAAATGGGCAGGAACGTAACCTCGACGAAAAATATTAACGTCTTGCCCAGACTATATTGCTTTAAAACATCCTCACCTTTGGAATCATTTTTCAAAGTGTAATTAGGATTACGGGATGTTCTAGAAGGTGTACCCGAGTGATGTGATAAATTATGACGCTCCTATTCCAAATCATATATGCACACTGTAGAGGCGAACCTTTACATAAATAGAACGAAGAAGTTTCGTTCTTGCTTCGGGAACAACCGAGTTCGGCCGAATGATCGAAATTATTTCTTTCTTTTTTCTTTTTTTTCGGTGAGTATATGCTCGAACACTTTCTGGAGCCGCCAGTTAGGCTAATCACACCAGATACATTTACATCATTAATAAAACATTAAAAGAACGAAAAGTTCACGTGCGAAAAAGGAGTTTCACGAGGCACCTCCGGTAGCTGGGAACGAAAAAAAAAAGAGTGCAAATTAAAAAAAAAAAAGAAAAAAAAGAAGAAAAGAAGAACTCTGTTAACACGTGAAAGGCGTCCTCTGGGTAATAGTCCCGCACTGCCGGTGGAACTTCGCTAGGAAGAGTGTTTCGTGAAGTGTTTCTGCCAATGCAGGAGCACCCTTCCAACGCTAAACTATCCGCGCACGCGACTACACGTTGAGATTGCGACGGATCCGAGTTCGAAAATCCGCTTCTTTTTTTCTTTTTTTTTTTTTCGTTCCTTTTTACCGAACGCTAAATGTGAAAAGATCACGCTATTATGAATTCCCAAACAATGCATTTGAGTGTGGAATCTGATTCGTGCCTGTCAGGCTGGAACTCCCCCCCCTGTGCGTGAATCCAGTCAGCACAAATTCCTCTTTGATTTATTTCATTCTGCTTTTCTCGAATTTTTACGCACGCACTTCTGTCCCGCGAAGCATCTATGTATAAGTGGCCCGAACCATTATAATTTTATAAACTGCAGGAACCGCTGGGTTTTCCCAAATTAGTATAAACATTGTAGCTAATGTATCCTGTCACATAATGACATGGGCGGACTCATGGGAAGGGTGCTGCTCTGTGATGTTCGTAGCGCCATCTAGTGGGGAAGCTGCGAATGATTATCAAAAAACTGTATGGTCGGAATTTATAAAACGATTACAAACGATTGCCAGTTCCCAGCAATATTTTATAAGCTGCAAAAGATGCCCATTTCATGCAAATTTGTCCAGACGGAGTTGATGTATAATCGCTTCCCATCATTTTACAAGTTTTCCTACTTTAATGTTATCACTGTATGTTCATAGCGACATCTGTCGGGGAAATCATGAAAGAAAAACATTGTCGAAATTCCGCTAATAATAAGTCAGAGCCTCCACACAGAATTTTCGAAGGCTATCAAGACAGCAGAATTTGAAAATAAGTAAAATTTACCTTAGGTAAAGAATCAAAATTTTTTTTCTTGATAAAGTTATTTTAAGGGGATGTTTCATTAGATGTCTATAGCGCCATCTATTGGAGAATATACTAACGCGCAAGCATGCTTAACCCTTTTAGGGGCAACAACCTCCACCGTTTGCATAGTGCAGATTTTTCCCCCCATTGCTTTTAACCTACAGAATCTTGAAAAAATTACCAATTAAAGGTTGCAAAATGTTTTTACTTCTTTAAACTGATAACAGATGGCAGTACTAACCATTTTTCTGCCCATTTAACTGGAATACATTGAATGCAAGTGAAAAAAGACTAGATTTAGGCGTTTGCACTGTGCAAACGACGCCCTTAAACGGTTAAGAGGAGTTTTTAAACAAAGGCTCTACGACTTTTCATTATGCTGTTCACTGTAAAAAAACTGAATGCTTTCGAATTAGATTAAAATTAGGCGACTCGGGAACTCTTTACTCACTCGCGACTTATCGGTCGTGAAAAATAGAAGCTAGTTACAAGATTTCACCTCAGCGAAGTCGTAAAATAATTCCGTATCAATCACCAGTCCATTCGCGTTATTCGTATGTTCTAGAATCGGATTGAATTTCATCTTTTTCTTAAAGGAAGATCTGACGGCAGAATTACGGACCTGGAGCTACCGAGTGGGCAGCAAGTCGAATTTCGTCATTGTGAGTGCTGTCCGGTTCGAATCCCAACAAGTGCTTTCTACATGAGGTTTGTGGGTGGAAGGAGGCTACGATCCCACCAGATGTCGTCCTTGGAGATGAAAAAATTTTTACAATGTAGCGATGAAAAAAAATAAACTAAGGGCATCTTTATTTCTGAATGGTTGATCATTTGATTTTTTATAGATTACCCTTAAAGTACAAAATAATGGGGTAAATTTCTTACACTTTAACAAGGAAAATAAATAAATAAATAATGTATGGGAATATTTGTTCTGAAAGGGTTCATTGTTTGTTCTCACATAGACCTCTCTTAAATTGTAAAATAATGGAGTAATAATAATTATAATATAATTTTTTCATATAATTTTTTCTCAAAATAAAAATTTTCGTGTCGTACGAATATTCAAACTGCTCCGGGCGCATTTCTAATTATCGTATTGCTTTGAAATTTAAGCTACTAGTAACCAATGAGCCTCACCCCTTCTACTGCATTAGGTAACGATAGACCCTTAATTGCTCGACATTTCTAAAAGGCGGCCCATTATAGGGACATGGCCTATTATAGGTGCATATACCTTACATCGTGTCCATCTTGACAAGAATTCTGCATATTTTGTGGCAAAAATTAATTAATTTTATTTTTTTAAATACTTTTCGCCAAGAGTTTTGAAACCTCTGTCAAACTCCAGCTAGATTTCTGTCCCTCGGCCTAAAAATTATCTACGATTTTATAATCTCGCAGGGCCCATAGGCAACGCAGAAAATTCCCGGCACCACCACCGAAGATCTATCTACCACGATTCCAATAACAGCATTATTTCGAAATCGCTATCACCATGGCGTCCTTCGCCGAGCAGAGCACTTTTTTTCAACCCCTCGGACGATTCCCTCACGCCCGAGTACCCTCCCGACATCTCGCCTCAGCTGTTCCCAGCTTCTCTCTCCTAGGATACCGCATCCCAAAGAATGAAACGTCTGATTAGATGGATCCCCTATAGGGGACACGGGACTAAAAGGAAACAGCAAACATTTAACCTGCTCTTTCTCTTCCTCTCCCCCCGACAAACGGAGGATTAAACAGGGGGAAGAAGGTCAGTCTCTTGTCGACCCCAGGCCAAGCGTCTGTTTGCTGAATTTTCAGGTCCGCTGTACGTGAGGACCGTTTTAATACTTGGGTGTTTAGAGGGAGTGGAATCTAATACAGTAGTAATTACATTTGGCGAATTTACATAAGTTAGGAAGTACAGTGTTATAGAGAATTAACACTTCTTCCCTTACCTTGCGTATCTGTATCTTGAAGTGGCACTCTAAATAATTTCATTCAAACACAGTTCTTACACAAAAACAACGTTTATTCAACAATTTGCACATATATCTATTCTTTTCAACGTAAGCAAAGCCTACTACTAGTACAAGATATTTATATATATATATATATATATATATATATATATATATATATATGTATATACACTCACATGTATATATATATATATATATATATATATATATATATATATATATATATATATATATACATATATATATATATATATATATATATATATATATATATATATATATATATATATATATATATATATATATATACATATATATATATATATATATATATATATATATATATATACATATATATACATATATATACATATACATATATATACATATATATATATATATATATATATATACATATATATATATATGTATATACATATACATATATATATATATATATGTATACATATATATATATATATATATGTATATATATATATACATATATATATATATATATATATATATATATATACACATATATATATATACATATACATATATATATATATATATATATATATATATATATGTATATATATATACATATATACATATACATATATATATATATATATATATATATATATATATATATATATATATATATATATATATATATATATATATACAGTCGGACCTCTATTTAACGAACCTCTATTTTGCGAACTTTTCCTTTTGAACCAAGAGCATTTTGTGAATTTCTTCGTAAAATAACCTCCAAATAACGAAGTGCATTCTCTATTTAGCGAACTTTTTCTTGTGATCCAATATTTTTTTTTCTCCATATTTCTCAAAATATTTCTGAACATTTCAAACTTATTCTTTCTTTTAACACATATAACACATTAACCTTCTTTTAACACATTCCGACGCGGTTTGCAGTTTGTAGAAAATACACCTGAAGGGGTTTTTGGTGCATTGCAAAGATGAGAGACGTATTATGAGAGAAATCACTTTTTCAAACAAAAGCTCAGACAAAATTAACAGACTTTATCGGTAATTAAATTTAAGGACGCATGTGGTAATGCATGCTTAAAATTACTTCTTATAATAAACGCGATAATGTCATTAAAATTCATTAATTTTAATATATTTTTTTAATCAAAAAGACAGTGTATTCCCGGACAATGTTTTCTTTTATTCCTGTTTTCCTTGCAGATTTCTGTTTGATGTGTAAGATATATAAAGCAAATAGACATTAATTTACAAAATAAAGGCGTGAGATCAATTACTTTTATTAATAACTAGCTGAAAACCCGCGCTTCGTTACGGAGTACATTCAAATTAAATACAACGGTAAATGTATGCAATTAATGCCAAAAAAAATAAATATATATACAGTCGAACCCAGTTATAACGAACTTCAAGGGACCAAAAATTTTGTTCGCTATATCCGAACCATTAAGAAAAATGTTAGAGTTGAACTGAAAAATGTTAGAGTATAACTCATTAGTTGCTATGTATATTCAATAATGATGTATTGAAAGTATCATAAAATCTATTAAAAATGATCATTAATAACTAAAATCGATTACATTAAACTGACACAAAACTAATTAAATTAACTAAAAATGAATACAAATGGAAATAAATTCATTTTATCTTTAATAGTTGCTCACTGTTTCGACGCATTTTAAAAACATTTTATGAATTTCTTTGTTCAATACATCAAATGACTCCAACACTCTTTCTTCCACTGTATGTGTTGACAAAAACTTATTAATTACACTCATCGCTGCTGTAGCATCTGAGATAGTGGAGATTTCGTCATTTAAATGCTCCTCTTCATCAGCATCAGAAGCAGAATCTTCGATTTCAGAATGATTCATTTTAATTTCTTCCGCAATATCTTCATTAGTCAGATTTTCACATGTAATGACTTCATCATCACATGTTTCGAACAATTGTATGTCACAATCTGAGAAGGATGAAGTTTTGTGCTTTTCTATCCACATCGCGATAGGGCGAATTCTTCATCATCTTCTTCAAGATTCTTTGCTTCTTCAACATTCGTTGTATCTTCAACATTCTTAAAAAGTTTAGAAATAAAAAAAAATTCAGTAGTCGACTGAAAAAATGGTTCGTTATAGCCGAGTCTTAAGATTTCGGAGGTTCGCTATAAAAGGATAAATTAGCATTAAATACAATGGGAAAACGGCGGGACCAAAATTTTCGTTCGTTATATCCGGGGGTTCGTTATATACCAGGTTCGCAATAACGGGGTTCGACTGTATTTATAATAAATGAGACGATCAATATATACAATTGATGAATAAAAATATTTATATATATATATTTATAAAAAAATCATAAGGAATATTTATTTTTTTTTGGATAATATCCAATCGTCTGCTGCATTAGAAAGAAAAAATGTTTTTTTTTGTCTATTTAGTTGTTACGCACGTGACGATAAATTTATTGAAAGTACAAGAAAAAGAAATCACGTGATCAGCATTTAATAAATTAAATTCTAAAAATGAATCTTTAAAAATTCACCAAAAATCAGGAAATGGAGGTAAAAATTCGAAAACAATTTCATTTTGAAGGAATTTTTACGATCTTTCTTGTGATATAAATTTTATAACCCTCAATGTATTATTTTAAATGCAAACGTAAAAAAAGTTAAAAAAACAGCTTAAAAATTTAATTTAAAAAAATCTAAGAAGAATTTTTGAAAAATCTTTCTTAGTGCACCCTTACACTATTAGAAGAATCGCCATGCAAAATTTCAGCCCTTTAGGTCCAGCGGTTTGGTCTGTGCGTTGCATGTCAGTCAGTCAGTCAGTCAGTGAATGAATGAGTCAGTTACGGAACTGTTTTATATGTATAGATATTTAGTGTTTATGAATTTAAAATCTGTTTTGTGTAATTTAACGTATTTTAAAAGGTAAATCTCAATTTAACGAATTTTCCATATAACGAACATTTTTTCGGGATTTAGCGACTTCGTTAAATAAAGGTCCGACTGTATGTATATTTATATATATATATATATATATATATATATATATATATATATATATATATATATATATATATATATATGCATGTACATATATATATAGCATTCATGCAAGGGAAATACAATTCAATATATTCACTTGTATACCTACTCATTCATGAAAAATACACTTCGCAATACTCACAATACTTGAAAAGTCAACCAGCAGTGCTGCCGCGTAAACTTAGGGCCTAACAAGAACTCGGGTAGGTTTGAAGCAACCTAGCTTCTTCCTCAACACTCCGTTTCTTTAATCTAGCTTCTTGGTATTTATACCAACCGCGTATGCCGCAATTGCATATCTTAAGCGGCTTCCTTAGATTTATTCGCCTAAAACTTCGATTACAGTGAATCGAATCTTATGTAAACCTTACAGTGTGTCCCTAAAATAATGTTGGAGTTTTAATTGGTTATAGCTTCGGAACAAAGAATTGTAGAGAGATGAAATATACGTCAAATGGAAGGGAAAATCTCCAAGTTTCTTATCTGTTCAGCAGACTTCGATGTGTGCTCCCTTAATTGTCCTGCTGATATCAAGCCGATATATATATATATATATATATATATATATATATATATATATATATATATATATATATATATATATATATATATATATATATATATATATATACCTATACATATATATATATACATATACATATATATATATACATATATATATATATACATATATATATATATATATATATACATATATATATATATATATATATATATATATATATATATATATATATATATATATATATATATATATATATATATATATATATATATACATAAATAAGAATAAGATGAAAGAGAAAACCAGTAATAGCTCTAAAGCTACATGAAGCCAGGAACATCCAACATGTAAAGATAAGTATGAATACGGTTTTTGACAGCATTTCTTCATCAGCGGTGTCAATACTGTCTAAAAACCAATGGATTGTTTCTGATGAGTATGATCTATTAAATAAACACACTCAGACACCGTACAATCCATTATTAACAGAAGAATTGAATAATAAATGAATTTGTATTAAAGTACTTAACCAAAGAACACCAAGCCTGGCGCTAGTCAGAGTGGAAGTTAAGAACTTGTAACCGCAAGATGACTGACGTCATAACTTGCAACCATTGAGGTAGTGGATACTCAGTTACAGACTTACTTAGGTAACTTGTTTTAAGACTATTATTCCATTATTTATTTAGTTTTATTATTGTTACTACTATTAGTTAATTATTTTTTATTATTCTTATGTTTTATTTTTGTTTTTAGTAGTTATTATTTTTATTTTAACCTATTTATGTTTAACTTATTAATGCAACAGAACAAACTAATCATTAAAACAAAAACAACCAATTATGTTTTTGGATAGACTAACTGGGTAATTATTACTAGTTAGCACAGCTTTCAAGTCTATAATATGCTTAATCCTATTGTCTTTAGAACATAGCCTATTTATACGAACTAACTGATTTACAATAATGTTATTAAAAACAGATTTATGTAAACAGGTTAGATAATTTTGAAATTTAACAATATTAAAATTATATTCAGATCTTTTGTCATATAAGTCATAAGTTAATTTATTGTTAGTACTTAATTTAATATTGATATCTAGAAAGTTTACATTAATATTATCATGGCTACTTTTAATTAGTTCCAAATTAGGAGGGTAAAAATTTAAGTCTATAGGGTTATTACTTTTATTTATTACTATTATATCATCTATATATCTAAATATATTGTAATTGCTATTTTCTATATTATTAATTTCAAAATAATATAAGTATAAATTAGCTAGCATACTTGAAGCATTACCACCTTGTGGTACACCTTTGGACTGTAAGTATATACTATTATTATGAACTATGTAATTATGTTTAGTTACTAATTCTAGGAGCCTATTGAAACGAGTTAGTTTAATTTCGTTGTTTAAGTATTGAATATTATTTTGTACTAACATTATGATTATTCTATTTAAATCAATTATATCAATATTATTAAATAGATCTTTAAAATCATAAGTTACAATATATTTACAGTTATCTAATGTTTGTAGTTTTCTAATTAGACTATAGCTATTATCAATTATACCACAAACACCTGATGTTATATTTTTATAGATTAATTTAAGGTATTTTAATAATAATTTACTTGCTTTTGTAGCATAAGTATTATGACCACAGGTTACTGCTCTAAAAGCAATAGGTGTTTTATGAAATTTTGGAACTAAAGTTATATAAGGAAAATGATAAATGTTAGATGAAATACCTAGCAGTTTATATTTAGCTATGATTTTCTTAATAATAATATTAGTAGTTTCATTTAATGGCTGAAATAGATCACTATTTTCTAACTGTTTTTTTAAACATATGGCAAAATATTTTTTACAAATTATAGCATAGTTGTTGGCTGCTTTATCCACATAAGTGACTACAAAGTCATCTTGTAATTTTGTAATAGCAGCTTTAAAGTGTTTATAAGGATTATTAATGTTATTACTATTATTGGGTAATTTAGCTTGTACTAGTTTTAGTAAATTAATTTTCCAAGGGTTGAAAGCTTCAGTAGGAACAGAATAATTAATTGCTATTTTGTAAATAAATTTATCTAAATCAGCATTTAAGAAACTAATGATTTTCTTATTATTATTAGTACTAGGTATTCTAAACTTAGTTCCTAAATTCATCAAATCTCGCAGTGCATCATCTTCCACAATATCCATATTGCCTGTTATTACATGACCATGTGTCGTATCTAAATAACTATTGTAAATGGGCAGATGACAAACACAAGTTAAATTTAATGACTCAGAAAAAATTTTTGAAACCTGATTATAGTTAAATATACGTCTACCCGTAGGCAGAGTATATTTAAAGGCACGTTTTATTTTTATTTCTTTTATAGGAAACATATCATGAAGTTTATCAAATATACTATTGAAGTTAATATAATTAAGTTTAAGGTTAGTAAAATTTAGTACACAAAATGTGTTATTATCTGAATTATGTTTTTTATATAAGTTTATTTTTAAATGTTTTGCCCGTGTTAGTATTAAATCATATACCAGATGCTGATAATGATAATTCTTTAGTTTCGTATTTAAAAATAGTTGATAAAGCTTAATGATATGTTTTTTAACGATAGAAAAAATCCAAGCTTTTAATATTTTATATTTATATTCAATTATAAACCTTTCCTGAAAACTTAATAAGGCAGTTTTATATATGTTACTATCAAAAGTCTTACTTTTATTATTACTTTTACCTCTTTTAGTTCTTTTTGAGGACTGTGTATCTTCAATTAGATAAGGGTAAATAGGTTGAGCTGACACATCAGTAAAATTAAATTTAACTATATTTTTTTGTTTAAACATTTGATTAAGGCCATATGGAAAGAGAGTTTTATGTTTTTGCATATAAATATTTTCATAATATAACCTTTCAGAGGGTGATTTAATTATATCTAGTATGGAGATTACAATATTTTCAAAATTATGTTTTTTGAAGTGATCAAATTCAATGTTAAGTGGTTGACTATTTAGTGTATTATATTTTTTTATATTAGAACGGTGTAAATTTATTCTAATATGTAGTGGATTAAAAGTTCGTCCTATATATTCCATATGACAACAATTACAAGTTAGTTTGTATATACAATTATAAGTTTTGCAGAAATTTCGTTTTTTTGAATTTACTTGTATTTGTGAATTATCTGCAAGGGGACAAGTTTTACATAGCTTATTAGTGCATTTATCAAAAACCAACGCCTTTTGCCTGACATTATAACATGGAGAAGGCACAGAGAAAGAGGATGAAGTTGATTGGTAACTGTATGACGATCCATTGATACCCCAATAAGTATCAATGTACCGAGCATTGACATCATTAGAATGATATGCCAAATTGCCAGTCGCTAGATATGTTTTATTATAACTCATATTAAGAAAGTATAGGTTCAATTGAACCTACATATTAGCTTAGTAAAAAGCTTAAGAGAATAGAACAATTTATGTAACAACTAAAACTAAACAATAGTAGTATATTTTGATTAATATTATTTTAAACACTAATAATGTTATTAACTATTCTTAGAAAGTTAATTTTTAACATGCTTAAAATAATTAATGATTTTACCTATTTACAGTGCACAAATAATATTAACAATTCAATAAAATAATATGATGATATACATAAGTAAAATAATAATTAAAAATGAATCAATAGAAGATAAAGTGGAAAAATTAATCTCGATTAAATGTTAAACTCATAAACATATCTATAAATTAATATGTAGTTATTCATGAGTAAAATATACATTATCAACCAATAAACAAATCAATAAGATGTCTAATAAACATTATATAATAAATAATTAGCTAATAAAACAATAGTATATAATGTTGTAAATCTTGAGTAAAATAAAATGTTAACACCAATATACATAACTATAGATTATATGTTGAATTATTTTAGAGTATTATAATTCATGTATTAACCATATTACAATACATTAGAAGATAATGTTATATAAGTATTATAGATTAAAATGTCAATTATACATATCAATATTTATCAAATTATTATTCTTGATTAATTAATTTAGATTATACATTACAAATACTATTCAAATCAATAGAATATAAGTTGTAATTTTAGAAATATAATTTATTTATAAACCAATACACAATATACTATTAACAAATTACTATTTACAATTCAATTAAAGATCATGATGATTAAAATCTTGAGTAAACTAATTACATAACTAGTTTAAACCAAATTAAACAAAAGAATCTCCTGTGCCATATAATAGAAAAAGGGCTAACTAAAGTTCAGGCAAAACACATCAGTCCCACAACAAATGCAATAATAAATAGCAAAACCAAATTACTAAAGATA
>OU015490.1:16403546-16453546 GCA_907164885.2 Dolomedes plantarius
ATGTTCCTGATTAAGTATTTAGTGGACTGAATAAATACGAACATTTCTTTGAACTTTCCGCAAAACTGGTTGTTCAGCAAGATATTCGTAGTTTTAATTTAAAAGAATGTAACTGTGATCATTGTAAATACCGTCTGGATTATTGTTTTTTTAAAGGTATGTAGTACTTAATAAATATTTCATATTAATTCATTTTTTAGTTATTAACTTTCATTTAATGCGATTCGCATATAAATTAGAAATGGAGTTTCGTATACGAAAATTAGCTTTAATTTTTTAGGAGAATTATGATAAAACTAAGCTCAATTCTATATATCGAAATTTCTATATATCGAATTTTTTTCCAACAATTTGCTACTTCGATATATGGAGGTTCGACTGTATATATATATATATATATATATATATATATATATATATATATATATATATATATATATATATATATATATATATGTATATATATATATATATATATATATATATATATATATATATATATATATATATATATATATATATATATATATATATATGTATATATATATATATATTTATGTATATATATGTATATATATATATATTTATGTATATATATATATATATATATATATATATATATATATATATATATATATATATATATATATATATATGTATATATATATATATATATATTTATGTATATATATATATATATATATATATATATATATATATATATATATATAAAATCCAATATGTCTCTCCAATTTGCGCTGACAGAAAAGCAAGATTATTTTCTTTGTTGATCAACGGACAACCGATGTTGTATACATTTAAAATTTCAAAATGTGCGAATGGACTTTTCCCTGCCAATTGTATGAGTAAAGTTCAACCTTGTGATTTGAGGATCATACGATAGTTCAGAGTAAACTATAGAAGCCATTCAAGCTTTGAAAACAGCGGAAGCGTTCCTTTCAAATTGTGAAGGCCAAGAAAAAAGCTTAGACAACTCCTGTTGAGAATGCGATTTGTGCTATAAACAGGACGCAAAGTAAAATGACCGATTTATTTAAAGCATAATTTAGAAAACTGATGTCTAAACCATTGTAAGTGGAGAAATAAAAGGTATGTTACCTAAATTAGTCTTTATTTTATGTTCAGTGTTTTGTTTGTGGTCTTACCCCGATTTAAGGGGACAGTGGACTTTCAAAATTGTGAAATTTGTCCAAAAATTCGATTTTTTTTTTATTTTATTGAATTGTGAAACTACGGACGAGTAGGAATGTGTTGCAAAAAGAATTTTTAACTTCTGCGATTACTTTCATAGTTATAGGCATTTGTATTTAATTTAGATAACTTTAAATAACTTTAGATAGCAATAACTTTAAATGTGTTTTTCTCAAAATAAAAACTTTTGTGTCATACAAAAAATTCAATCTGCTCCAGGCGCATTTCTAATGATCGTATTGCTTTGAAATTTAATTTTTATATACTTAACTGTATATCAAATAAATCTTATTGAGAATAATTATGCTTCGTAGCTCAGACTTTCTAAATTGTGTACTTGAAAAGATAATTTATAGGTATTTTGCGTAATAAAAAGGTTGTTTTCACTATTATTATTTTTTTCTCTTTATATTTTTAATGAATGCTTAAAATAAGCAATAAGTTTCATTGTCAGTTCTATAAGGTGTCCTGTAAATTAAAATTACCATATTATATGCATAAAGAAATGCGCATGGGACATTTTTATCTAGGCAAATTTTTGATATAATTAATAATTCATAATTCATAAATTATTAATATTTCATCATTAAATTTTAACCACTTTTACATATCTATGGTACTAATCACATATTCAAATTTCAAGCAAACCCATTCAAAACAAAAAAAAGTCAGGCTTGAAGGTCCACTGTCCCTTTAACGTTTTCCCGCATATAACTTCATTTCTTTATGGTCCCTTGAATAACGTTAAATCGGGTTTTCACTGTATATATATAAGACAAAGTTGAAAGTGAAAAACCAGTATATGCTCAAAACCACAGCAGCCAGGAACTATAAACATGAAAAGATAAGTGAAAAATAGGTTTTTGACAGCATCTCTTCATCAGCGGTGCCGATACTGTCTAAAAACCAATGGATTGTTTCTGATAAGTATGATCTGAGCAATAAACATACTTAGACACCGTACAATCCATAAGACACAGAAGAAGTGAATAATCAGTTGCTTACTCATAGAACACCAAGCCCGGCGCCAGATAAAGTGGAAGTTAAGTAAAGAAAACCGCAAGAAGACTGACGTCACAAATCTTGCAACCATGGAGCAAATGGAAACACAGAAGCAGACTTACTAAGGATACTGTGTTATAGGACAATATTACCTAAGTTAACTTAGACATTTATTATGACTAAGAGTTATTATTTATTATTATTAAAACACTAGTTACAGTGGCGTAGCGAGCATAATTGGCGGCCGGGTCATGACACCTTTTTGGCGCCCCCCATGGTCTTGGAGACAAAATGGTCCAATGGTCTTAGGGACCATTTGGCGTCCCTCTGCGAGTGGCGCCCGGGGCATGATGCCACTCACTATGCCACTGACTAGGCCACTGACTACTATGCCACTGACTAGTTGTTAATTATTATTTTTTCTTTTTCTTTTTTAGTAGTTATTTACTTTAATTAATTTTTTAGTTTAGTATTACTAATTATTAGCAACAGTGCACGCTATTCAGTAAATCTAAAACATATATATAAGGTAAGCATATATATTTATGGCATCAGAGCCTGCGGGTAGCAGTTCCGCGGCCAGCTTTGGTGTTTGTAGCCGTTCGCTTTGAAGGTTATGCTTCAAGTCTGTATCACCTCCAAACAGAAAGATAAACAGAGATATAAATAAATAGCAGTCGTTTTCGTGAAGCCGGACAAATGATCGGTCGTGGGCAGAGGATTTTCATCGCGAGAGATGTAAGGCATGCCGCCGAATTCCACATAACGATCGAACACAAATTGTTATCGAAACACTCCTTTCCTCCGATATCTCCTCGCACATTAATCGCCTCGATCACTTTACGGAGCCTTTCTTAGAGCGGTGTCCCTTTCAGAGAGAAGAAGAAAAAAATGGTGTGGAACAGACAAAACGATTCCTTTTCTGTCGCACACCCTAGCTGACAAAGTTCTCACGCACTAATCCCGGACAGCTCGATTTAAACAGATGCCATCCCCTGCTGGAAGAGAATTTTGTCTGTCCTTCCACCCCGTTGCCACTGAATGACGGGCAGATGTCGTCTTGCGGTGCCATCCCGCGCTGCACAAAAACCCGGAGGTCTTAATCCCGTGTCTGGTGTGGGATTCTTTTTTGCCTGTGCGGTAAACATCTCCCCTTTGTTCCTCCTGCGCAGACGTCGCCCTGCACTTATCGCAATTTTGCATCTAATGGCTCGGGTAAAGAGGATAAAGCTAATGCCTGTCTTCGCAATTGCGGATAATGCGTGACGGTTCTCCGGTATTGGCAAAATCCCACTATTGTCGCACGAAGAGCAGAATTTGTTGAAAGATCCAGAAACAAAATAACTGACAATCTATAAATATAAAACAGTTCCGTAACTGACTGACTCACCGGCTGACATACAACGCACAGACCAAACCGCTGGACCTAAAGGGCTGACATTTTGCACGGCGATTCTTCTTACAGGGTAGGGGTGCACTAAGAAAGATTTTTGAAAAATTGTACTTAGATTTTTTAAAATTAAATTTTTTTGGTCTTTTAGTGACTTTTTTTTAAGTTTGCATTTAAAATAATAATTTGAGGGTTGCAAAATTTATATCACGAGAAAGATCATAAAAATTCCTTTAAAATGAAATCTGTTTTGAATCTTTACCTCAATTTTTTGATTTTTGATGAATTTCTAAAGACAAATTTTTAGAATTTAATTTATTAAATGCCGATCACGTGATTTCTTTTTCTGCTACTTTAAATTGATTTATCGTCACGCGTATAGGCAAAAAAATATTTTTTTTTCTTGCTAATGCGGCAGACGATTGGACATTATCCAAAAAAATAATAAAATGCAGTAAAATATATGTTCCTCAAACTGTACTATATTCTTTAGTATGTCCTATTAGATTTAATTTGAATATTTTCTTCTACATTATTTTGTCTATAAAAATATCACTTACAATTTTTTTATAAATATATTTTTTTGGTTTTTTTTACATGAACGGAACTTCAACATAGTGTAGTAATTTATATTTTATGTCTCTACCGCTTTTATTTTATATTAAATATCGCTGAAACCTTTATTTTATATATATATTACAAATTTAACATCCTTCGTCTCATATTTTGCGTCTGGGAGGCCTTCATTTTATAAATCTGTTTTCTGTGTAAAGAGTGTCAAGTCCAAAATCAAAGTTTTGAGAAAAACGTGATTGAAATAAAACGGTTTTTGTAAAGTCAGTTTTTCAAAAATTTAAAGTTTAATTATTTTTTTAAAGTAAATTTTTCCAATTTTATTTTTGTTGTATAAAGATTGTTAGATCCTTGATTGGGACATAACCCTTGTAAAATCAACATGTTTGAGTTTTGTTTAAGATACCCCAAATGTTTCCTGATGAATAAAAATATTTAGGAGTGGAATTAGAGTTAGTTACCCTGCAGTAGCCTTTGATTTTTCAAACATGCCTGGTTTGATAACTCATTTAAGCCCATTTTTAACTTAACACCCTTTGCACAGCAAACACAGATTTTATGTCTCTAAAAACCTTCAATAAACATTTAACGCTGCTGAAACCTTCATGTTATATTTTATGCCTCTTCCACTTTGTAATTAAGAATTTTACATTCTGTATTTATTGCTTAAGTGTCTGATAGACTTATATTTCATATCTCTGTTTCATATCTATTTACGTTCTATTAAATGTCAACAAAACTTTATTTTGCATTTCACATCTCTGACTCATTACATTTTATTATTTATGTCTCTGACACATCATATTTTACATTTTAGGCGTCTGACATAATTTATATTTTACATCTCTCCCAATCCATCATTTTGTATTGCATCTTGTACCTTCATTTTGCATTTAAAGTCTCTAACGCACTTCATTTTATATTTCGAGTTTATAACATCCTCTTTTGTATATTTAACGTCACTGAAACATTTATATATTTTGCATATCCAGCATCGTACGTTTCATATTTTATGTCAGCGATACCTTCCTTTTACATTTTACATCTCTGACAAATTTCGTCTGATATTTTTCAACTCGTCCAGATGTTATTATATATTTAACGTCTCTGAAACTTATTCAATTTTACGTCTCTCACACTTTATGTAGTTATTGTTTAACGAAATATATAATTACAATGAGAATTTTGTAACCATTATAATATATATATATATATATGTATACATACACACACACACACACACACACACACACACACACATATATATATATATATATATTAATTGGCTTGATTGATAAAAGTAGGCAGCTACAAAATTCCATGATTTTGAAGGTACCATCCGACAGTGTCTCTAAAAGCGTTTTTCACTGCACAGACAGTAAACTGACAGTGAAAGCCGTTTCAACGGAGCATCGAATAGATGGGTGCTGTGAGATTCTGTGTGGTAGGGTGGAAATGGTGCCCTCCAAAACAAGAACATCATTTGAAGAGAGTTTCTATTTTTCGCACCTTCTCGGTTAGTCGTTCGGTTGTTTCTGCAAGCAATCTGTCCTTTTTTGTTATCCTTTTTGTTATATATATATATATATATATATATATATATATATATATATATATATATATATATATATATATATATATATCTATACATACATATATATACCCCACACACACACACACACATATATATATATATATATATACACATATATACATATATATATATATATATATATACATATCTATACATACATATATACACACACACACACACATATATATATATGTGTGTGTGTGTGTGTAAGTAATATTTTTCATACACGATGTTGGATGACAGGAAAGAGACCTAGAATCATCAGGTAGGAATAATCGTAGAGTTTTCAGACATTTGTACACGTTTTACCGAGGGGCAGGCAAAATGGAGAATCAATGCAAAGCGAGTCTAGATCAAAGCCAAGACGCGCTTTCGTGCATAAAGATGATTTATTGATGGCATAATCACAGGGTAATTAAAGTTCTTTACACTAAGTTACACATAGTCATATCTGTGCATTAATCAGGGCACAATGGTTTATTCCAGTGTCTGCCGGAACATATATACAAGAGAAATAGACGCAGCGTGCCGAAAAATTATATCTTTACAGCACCTTGGCAGAACAAACATAAGCTCTAGAGAACGCTATCTGCGTATGGGGGTGCAATCACGTTAAACCTTTTAATTGGCCAGTCCAAGACATCTGACCTCACACGTCATATGAGGTTATATTCATCAGACGCCTGGAATATCAATGTTATATAAGATCTTCTATCTACACGTGGATTAGGTGAAAATATAATTGATTACTTAGTTTATCTCTAGATCAAACTTTGGATTAAGGGGCGATACTTTATTGAGATAAAATGAAAGAATTTCGAATAGGCGTTTTATTTAATGAAAGTGAAAGGTTATTGCTTCACATATATATATATATATATATATATATATATATATATATATATATATATGTTTGTGTGTGTGTAAGAAATAGATCCAGTAATTATTATTTTTAATGACTGGTCCCTCACTTTGAATACGAACCCGACGAATTAGAGTCAGGAGTTGGTAGGGGAACCAGTTTCTCGCTGAACGACCGACTGGTATTTTTGCTGTTCTGAGTTGGCAACGGCTAGGAGGGAGATGAGTGATTTTGGTGTGTGCGCAGTACTAGGAAAAACTTGATGTGTGTTGGTGACACGTGCGATCTCAGAACAAGCATGGTTATGTTGCAATTATTGGAATTAATAAAAGAGTTAAATTAAACTTGTTGTTTTCTGTCATTCGTCCAAATCACGACAGAATTCATAGTCGGTAGGATTTAGCGTATGCGACGGAAATATTCTATCGGTCATCGACTACCGAACTTCAGTGCTGCACGTGCTCGCACAAGTCTACTCAGCTACATAATGATACTCCTAGTTATGGATGTGCCATAGAAACGGCGTAAAAATATTTTGTTGTGGATTTACTTAGAATTCAAATCGTTTTGTCGCCTGAGAAAATCGTCGTGTGCCGCCAATTTATGTCTCGACTGTCTCCGGTGTGCTGATTACACGTGTAAGAATAACATATTTAAATTTTGTAAGAATAACATATTTAAATTTTTCTGTCATACATTTTTTGTCGGGAAGAAATGTATTAAGCGACCCAAATGTGTGTGTGTATGCAACAGGAAAGCTCCGTTATGGATTCTAAAAGTATTCAAACTGTGCAGTCATCCGGGAAAAATTTAGTGTACCGCCATGTATATATATATATATATATATATATATATATATATATATATATATATATATATATATATATATATATATATATATATATGTGTGTGTGTGTGTGTGTGTGTGTGTGTGTGTGTGTGTGTGTGTGTGTGTGTGTGTGTGTATTCAGGAACCCACCAGCTAATTTTAATGAAACTTGTTGCCTTTTATTTCTGCCCTCGTCAGGGTCAACAATTTTTTTTTCTCAAATAAGGTCCCGTGGCACATTTTTTCGTTCGGTTTTGCAGACTAGTTACGTCTTATTGAATTGTACTACCTTTTGCTGTATTGAATAACAGAAGAATTCGATATAGAATCACGAAATTCAGATTTCCAACAGGATATGGATGAGAAAACTGTAAAAATTTTACCAAGCAGTGATCTCAAACTAAGCCTAAGTGTATAGTTTAAATAATTGTTCTATTAAAGTAAATGGGGGGGGGGAAGACGTTATAAGTGAAGGTTGTTGTAAGGAGTTCAACTGCAATTCTTTGGTTTCTATGCAAAAGGGGTAACATTATACCAGTGGGATATTAGATTTCCTTTTCGTCCCAGTGTCATAAATTCCTGATTGGCTCGTGAAAGTAACTTTTACGGCTTCGGAAACAGGAAGCCATCATTTATCGGTATGTAAAAGGCAATACCTATTATTAGTGATTTTCACAAAGGTGATAACTTCTGGCTTTGTTCACTAGTGAACGACTTTTTTTTTTTTTTAACCACTCTTGAACACATGTGATTACACTTGAAGGATATAATTAAAATGTTTGCAAAAATAAGTTTCGTTTATTATGTTGTAGTAACACAAAATCTCTGACTGTCAAAATCAAGACAGCTAAAAAGATGTACAACAAGCCCCATATTGGTATGAATACGGTACGACTGAACACAGAAAGAAACTGGTTTCTGAAAAATTTGAGTTAAGGGTTAAGGAATTATAGATACTTTTAAAGCTGCAGTCTCGACTAACCACCGTTTGGCGACTTTTGAAGTTTACTCTAATTTGTGACGAATGCGGAAATAAAATGCCCTACTATACCGGCATCCTTAATATGAAGTAAGAATCAGAGTCTTTGAGGTCTGACAATCTATAAATATAAAACAGTTCCGTAACTGACTGACTCACTAACTGACTGACTCACTCACTGACATACAACGCACAGACCAAACCGCTGGACCTAAATTGCTGACATTTTCCATGGCGATTCTTCTTATTGTGTAGGGGTGCACTAAGAAAGATTTATGAAAAATTCTTAGATTTTTTTAAAATTAAATTTTTAAGCTCTTTTTTTGTAACTTTTTTTAAGTTTGCATTTAAAATGATAATTTTAGGGTTATAAAATTTATATCACGAGAAAGATCGAAATAATTACTTTAAAATGAGATCTTTTTCGGAATCTTTACTTCGAGTTTTTGATATTTGGTGAATTTTTAAAGATTCATTTTTAGAATTTGATTTATTAAATGCCGATCACGTGATTTCTTTTTCTAGTTCTTTCAATAAATTTATCGTCACGTGCATAACAACTAAATAGACTAAAAATTTTTTTTTCTTGCTAATGCGGCAGAGGATAGGACATTATCCAAAAAAATATTAAAATACAATAAAAGATATTATGTTCCTCAAACTGTACTGTATTAACTGTATTATATTCTTTAGTATGTCCCATTACATTTAATTTCAATATTTTCTTCTACATTATTTTGTCTATAAAAATATCCCTAACGACTTTTTTATAAATAAATAAATATATATATATATATATTTGGCATTAATTGCTTACATTGACCGTTGTATTTAATTTGAATGAACTCCGTAGTGAAGTGCAGGTTTTCAGCTAGTATATATATATATATATATATATATATATATACATATACATATGCATGTATATATACATATATATATATATATATATATATATATATATATACATATATATATATATATATATATATATATATATATATATATATATATATGTATGTATGTATATATATGTGTGTGTGTGTAAAAGTTCCCTGACTGACTGACTGACTGACTAACAGATAGCGCACAGACCAAACCACTGGACCTAAAGGGCTGAAATTTTGGCAGTCGATAGACACTGTCTGTAATTCAGATGATGCCGTTAACTATACAGGAGAGTTTTTATATTCTCTTAAACCACCGGGTCTTCCATAAGCTCTCTTTACGGAAGGGCATACCCCTAATGCTCCTTCGTAATTTAAAACCCTCGAAGTTGTTTAATGGCACTAGACTACACGTCCGATTAAAAATTTAATCGAAGCCATTATTTTAACTGGGTGTGCTCAAGGAGAAAAGAAAAAGTGTTCGTGCCACGCGTTCCTCTAATACCAGTGAGTGACCTCCCCTTTGACTTTAAGTGACTGTAACTTCCCCTCAAAGTATGCTTGGCCATGACGATAAATAAGTCTCAAGGCCAAACTTTAAAATACGGTGGAGTAATTTTAAGAGAAAATTGTTTCTCTCACGGTCAGTTTTACGTAGTTTCCTCACGCGTAAGTTCGCGGACGAGCCTGGTAATATTAGTACCGCCCAAAGAAGAAACAAAAGATATTGTTTATAAGGAAATCCTCTAAAAAGAAATTTCATTTTTTTTTCATTGTTAATATTCCTAAAATGTACTCCGCAGCGAAGCAAGGGTATTTAGCTAGTATATATATATATATATATATATATATATATATATATATATATATATATATATAAATAATAAATACATGAAAGAGAAAACCAGTAATAGCTATAAAGCTACTTGCAGCCAGGAACAAATAACATGGAAAAAAAAGTATGAAAGAGGTTTTAGACAGCATTTCTTCATCAGCGGTGTCAATGCTGTCTAAAAACCAATGGATTGTTTCCGATGAGTATGATCTATACAATAAACACACTCAGACACCGTACAATCCATGAAAAAAAAGAAGAATTGATTAAAAATTGAATAATAGTACTTAACCAAAGAACACCAAGCCTGGCGCTAGACAGAGTGGTGCTGTCTAAAACCTCTTTCATACTTTTCTTTCCATGTTATTTGTTCCTGGCTGCAAGTAGCTTTAGAGCTATTACTGGTTTTCTCTTTCATCTATTTATTATTTATTTATTTTCTTTCAATAAAAGAGCAGCATTCAGCGCCTTAATTGAAAGTAATTTGTTTTAATGTCCAATACTAATTGATTTAAGTTCATCTATGTTTTAGCTTTTAAGCCTATACTCTAATGTGTGGTCAATTTCAAAGCCTTGTTAATTAAATATATATATATATATATATATAATATATATATATGTGTGTGTGTGTGTATATATATATATATATATATATATATATATATATATATATATATATATATATATATATATATATGTATATCTGGGGAGATCCCATCGTTTATTGCCATTTTGAGGGACTGCTCTTCCCCAAAGTGCGCTTTTCGATCGATCCAACGAAATCGCGGACTCGACCTCCACTCTACAATCGAGACTTACAACGTTGAAAGCCACTACGGCCCTTTTCCGTAATTTAACGCGAAGGCTGTAAAAGTGTCCCAAACCTTCGCGCCATTAGACACACACGCAGTTTCCGTAAATTTGTTTTTTCCTCCCTACAGCGACGCTCTATCCTCATTAGAGCGCGCGAGCACTTTTCTTTTGTCGTCTGGAACATTTGCTGCTGAAAAATTTCCTTCGCAGGGAGGAGGACAGGGCGGGGGGGGGGGGGGGTCTAGGCTCTCCAAGGGGGTAGTGCAGGGGGTGGGGGGTGTCTCAGTTCGGCGCGAAATTTGTCGCCACCCAGGCGCCACTGCGAGTCAGAAACACAACCTCTTTTGAGCGTGAATCCTTAAATTGAATTTTACTGCAGCATTCAAGACGTCCCGATCCCGGCTCCCGAGGAGCAAGAAAAGAACGTTTTAATGTCACGTGGTTCGTTTTCGGAAGATTTACGAGCGCACCTTCTCCTCCCCCACCCCCCTGAAGACTCCACTGTGGCCCTGCTGGATTTCACGTTACTTCATGGGAGAAAATTCGGTAGATGCGCATATCTCACACATTCAGTCCGCACTCGTTGACCTGTTTTGTTCTCGGTAATTGGTAGTACCGCATGCCCGAGAATTCACTTATAAGTACACTAGCTGAAAACCCGAACTTCGCTACGCAGTACATTCAAATTAAATACAACGGTCAATGTATGCAATTAATGCCAAATAAATAAATATATATATATATATATATATATATATATATATATATATAAATACAATGATCAATGTATGCAATTCAAGTAAAAAAAATATATTTATAAAAAAATCGGAAGGGATATTTTTAAAGACAAAATAATGTAGAAGAAAATATTCAAATTAAATCTAATAGGACATACTAAAGAATATCGTACAGTTAATGTAGTACATTTTGAGGAACTTATCTTTTAGTGTATTTCAATATTTTTTTGGATAATGTCCAAAAAAAAAAATTAAAATATATGTCTGCCGCATTAGCAAGAAAAAGAAATTATTTTTTGTCGATTTCTTTGTCATGCACGTGACGAAAAATTCATTATAAAGTACCAGAAAAAGAAATCACGTGATCGGCATTTAATAAATTAAATTCAAAAAATGAACCTTTAAAAATTCACTAAAAACCAGAAAAGAGAGGTAAAGATTCAGAAAGGATTTCATTTTAAAGGAATTTTTATGATCTTTCTCGCGATATAAATTTTATAACCTTTAAATTATTATTTTAAATGCAAACTTTAAAAAAATTTACTAAAACAGCTTAAAAATTTAATTTTAAAAAAAATCTAAGAATTTTTCAAAAATATTTCTTAGTGCACCCCTACGCCATAAGAAGAATCGCCATGCAAAATGTCAGCCCTTTAGGTCCTGCGGTTTGGTTTGTGTGTTGTCTGTCAGTCATTCAGTCAGTTACGGAACTGTTTTACATATATAGATAATGTTTCCCCTGCACATTAACCGCGACAAAGTAATCGGTGTATCTGGTCAATACGATGCCTAACGTTAAGTTTTGGTATTCATCAACATTCGCGAGCTAAATGCATTCGACTTATTTCTCCCGTCCCTGGAAACTAAAACAAAATGCCCGGCAGTAAGCCGAAATCTCCAGTGACCGGACAGTGAAAACTGAGTTACGACCCATCAAATCTATCGCACAGAGAGAGAGAGAGCAGCGGCATAAAACACACTCCACAGGACGAGACAAGAGGACAAATCGTTGCCAAGGCGCCTGACAAACGAGGGAAGGGCGAGTAAAAGATTATAGACAGCAGGCAACCCCTCATCCACCACCTCAAACCTCTTGTAACCGGGGTGTAATTCAAAGATATTCTCATACATTAGTATCAGAGTATATATATATATATATATATATATATATATATATATATATATATATATATATATATATATATATATATATATATATATATATATATATATATATATATATATATATATATATATATATATATATATAACAGTTCCGTAACTGACTGAATGACTGATTGACTGACTGACTGACAGATAACGCACAGACCAAACCGCTGGACCTAAAGGGCTGAAATTTTGCATGGCGAATCTTCTTATAGTGTAGGGGTGCACTAAAAAAGATTTTTGAAAAATTCGTCTTAGATTTTTTAAATTAAATTTTTAAGCTATTTTTGTAACATTCTTTAAAGTTTGCATTAAAAATAATAATCCGAGGGTTATAAACTTTATATCACTGGAAAGATCCTAAAAATTCCTTTAAAATGAAATCTTTTTCGAATCTTTACCTCCATTTTCTGATTTTTGGTGAATTTTTAAAGATTCATTTTTAGAATTTAATTTATTAAATGCTGATCACGTGATTTCTTTTTCTGGTACTTTAAATGAATTTATCGTCACGAGCAGAACAACGAAATAGACAAAAAATATTCTTTTTTTCTTGCTAATGCGGCAGACGATTGGACATTATACCAAAAAATACTAAAATACAGTAAAAGATATGTTCCTCAGACTATACTTATATTAACTGTACCTATATTCTTTAGTATGTCCTATTAGATTTAATTTGAATATTTTCTTCTACATTTTTTGTCTATAAAAATATCCCTTACTATTTTTTTGTAAATATATTTTTTGTTTTTTTTACATCAATTGCATACATTGATCGTTGCATTTATTATTAATATATATATATATATATATATATATATATATATAGTAAGAACAAAAAACCAAAGCAATAAAACGAAACAATCGACCGATCTCTTCATCAGGAGGCCTAATCGAATCAGTTGCGTCAAGGGGCAACTTTCTGAATAGGATGCAGGTCTAGCCAAAAGACATCCCAAGGTCCCCAGATCCCCACATGGAAACAGAATGTCGAATACATCCGGAAATACAGTACTCAAATGAACACAAATTAATAGAACAGAATTACAATGGAAAACTCACCCTACCCCGACAATTTGAGATATAAATACTGTTCTATTCTGTTGTGTTCATTTAAGTACTATATTTTCTAATGTATTTGACTTGTGGAAATTTCGGTGCCATGGGATGTCTTTCGGTTAGGTCTGCATCCTATTCAGAAAGTTGCCCCTTGACGCAACCGATTCGCTTAGGCCTCCTGATGAAGAGACCGGACGATTGCCTCGTTTCATTGCTCCGGTTCTCTTTTGTTTTTACTATTATTGCTACAGAATCTTTCATTTATGCTGCTTATAGATCTAAGTGCAGATTTTCTGTTATTTTTTTCTGTTAATTATTTTAGGCTGTCGGGGCCTTCTTCCTGTACAGTCGAACGTCTCTAGCTGGCCAACTCACTAAAAGGCCATTTTTTCAGGAACCACGAATAGCTGCCATAGAGACGTTTCACACACTCTCTATCTATATATATAAAACAGTTCCGTAACTGACTGACTGACATACAACGCACAGACCAAACCGATGGACCTAAAGGGCTGAAATTTTGCATGGCGATTCTTCTTATGGTGTAGGGGTGCACTAAGAAAGATTTTTGAAAAATTCTTCTTAGATTTTTTTAAATTAAATTTTTAAGTTGTTTTTGTAACTTTTTTTAAAGTTTGCATTTAAAATAATAATTTGAGGGTTATAAAATTTATATCACGAGAAAGATCGTAAAAATTCCTTTAAAATGAAATCTTTTTCGAACCTTTACCTCGATTTTCTGATTTTTTGGTGAATTTTTAAAGATTCATTTTTTAGAATTTAATGTATTAAATGCCGATCACGTGATTTATTTTTCTGGTACTTTAAATAAATTTATCGTCACGTGCATAACAACTAAATAGACAAAAAAATATTTTTTTTCTTTCTAATGCAGCAGACGATTGGATATTATCCAAAAAAATAAATATCCCTTACGATTTTTTTCTATATATATATATATATATATATATATATATATATATATATATATATATATATATATATAACACTGATTGTATACAGTGATCGTCGCATTTATTATAAATATATATATATTGGCATTAATTGCATCCATTGACTGTTGTATTTAATTTGAATGTACTCCGTAGCGAAGCGCGGGTTTTCAGCTAGTATATATATAATCTAGGTAATGATTTTGTCATTAATATAAAGTAGGAGCCCGGGTAAAATTTTATAGTCTGTTACAAAATTAATTATACATGATAAATTTTTACGAAATCCTGTTAATACTGACCTCCTCTGAACACATGTTTTGTTTGTCTGTTCCAGATAGATGTTGAATTCATAGACGCTTCCATCGGCACCAAAGCGTCTTATTTATGTATCATTTCCTAACATTTGCCTTTTATACGTATGATTTAATATTCGTTAAAAACATCCACTTTAAATTTCATAAGTTGTTTCAACACTAATAACCACATCATGCATTGCCATTTGTTTCTGTTAAATATGATCTCATATATTGTCCACTAGATAAATTCCCGTGCTTCACTATGGAGTTCTTCAGCATTACATATCATTCATTAGGGATGAATATGGTAAATATTTATCCCTAATATTGGTTATTAAATAACCTTAAAACAATGGATGCATGCGTGTGTTGGAGCAAGCAAGGAAGACAGAGCATTGGCCTTTAACATATATTTATTTAATAATTCACAAAATTCAGTTAAAGTGTAATAGCTACTAGCACAATATTCCATTTCATATTAACATTTTACATACGAGAACTCAGAAGCAGATGCAAACTACGTATATGGTCAAAGTAATGATTTTTAGAGTCTATGGGGAGGCACTTACTACAGCCGAAGTATGCAGCGATGAAAGGTGGCATCGACGACAAGGACCCAGAATCATGTCATATACAGGATCAAGGCGGATTACTGGCACTTCTCCTAGACTCTGAGGAAGTCGAGACTCCCTGTGATCTGAGCTCTGAGAAATAAGTCTGAGATAAATCTGGACCTCCTCTCCTTTTTCTTTTTTACTTGGAGGGGCTGTTTTCCATTTGCAGGGGGGGGCATTCTTGCCCACCCCTCTTTTTCATTGGGCAGTGGGCTGTTTTTCTCTCAGTAGTTCCTGCCCCAATTGGTTCCTTATTATACTGCCCCTGTCCATAGTCTACGAAGTACCTCCCTACCATAATTTTCATTTGCAGTACCACTTTGACCCTTATCTGAATGTTTTACTGTAGAAGTGAAAATGGTATAATTCCCCACGGTGTGTGGACAATAGAGAATGTATTATAAAGGATGCAGAGGCAGGGGTAAATACAGGATTGTAAACCAATAAAAAATAGAAGAATAGCTGTCGGTGTGGCCAGTGATAGCGATCTGAAGTCTAAATTTTATTGGTTTACAATCCTGTATTTACCCCTGCCTCTGCATCCTTTATAATACATTCTTTATTGTCCATACACCGTGGGGAATTATACCATTTTCACTTCTACATTTACTGTGGGCCATAAGACAACGACCATCTATCTTGCAATATTTATAGACTTTAGATCGCTATCAATGGCCACACCGACAGCTATTCTTCTATTTCCTCCTGGTATGCAAGCCCCTATTTACCCCTGCCTCTGCAGCCTTTACAATAGATTTGTTCTTGGCCCCACACACCGTGGGGAATTATACCATTCCGCTTCTACAACTAATAGTTCCTTATATTTCATTTGGGATTCACGTGTACTTTGGCGGAGTACTTACCATTCGTCATGTCATTTGATTCATTTAATTTAAATTAACTTTATCAGTGAAGTTTTGTCTTCACTTAGAGGAGTTCACCCTGTCATCTAACGACGGTGATCCGACATTAAACAAGTGTTTTAGATTTTTCAAATTTTGGCCGCTTATGGTCATTTTTATCCACTTAAAGGTTTAATATTTTAAAAAGCGTTCTTAGTGAGCATCTAGGGCCATAAAGGAGCCATTAGGCAAAATTTGAGCTTCCTAGGACTTATGGTTCTAGAGATACAGTGATCAGTAAGTCAGTGTTTATAGTATATATATTTGGAATTTGTCCAAATAGGCTAAAATGAGTTATGAAACCAGGCATGATTGAAAAATCAAGGGCTACTTCAAGGTACAGAAATCTAAGTCCAATTCCACTCCTAAATATTTTTATTCATCAGTGAAAATTAGGGCTATGTGAAACGAAACAGAAACACGTTAGTTTTCAATCCTGTTTTTCTCAAACTACGATTTTGTAATTGACACCTTTTACACAGCAAAGACAAATATATTATACGTATATTATACCTATATATATAATATTTATATTTTATATATATTATTTAATATATTTATTATGCATATTTAATATATTTATTATGCATTTTAACTGTATTAAGTAAGAAATTGATTTTATCATTGTATCTCTCTATTCTAAAAAAAAAGTACCTCCCTCTGCCGCTGTCAAAAGCTTGTCACGCTATCTCCTCCGAAACCGCTGGGGGGTATGGGGTCGAGAGCGATACCAATGGATGCAGAAAAATGGGGGGACCAAAGTAAGACATGTCTCATCTTCGTCGGATTTTTTTATTTTATGTTTTGTGGGAAAATATTGACTTTTTCATCTTCAGATTACGATAACTCGCCAAAAAATGATCGTAGAATTTTGATCTTTTTACAGTCTAAGACTACAGACATTTCTCTTTCAGACTAGACCTCATTTGTTTAAAAATATTTTAAAACAGACTAATATTTTCATCAAAAAATGAAACACAGTTTTTCAAGAAATATCGTCCCCTGTGTGGACGTAATATCGATGCTCCTCGAGTTTTTATCTTACAAAGAAAATACACTGCTGGCCACCCAAATTGCAACACCAAGAAAGACAAGAGATATCACAACAAAATTTATTTTGTAGATAACATGTTGATCAAGTATCAAGTGATTAAATTTATAGACTTCTGTGAAGTGTGGTTCCTGCCAAAATCAGTAGCCAGAGTAGCCGCCATTGTTGGAGATCACCGCTGCCACACGCCTCGGCATTGATTCAAAGAGACTTTGGATGAGTTCTTGGGGTACAGCAGACCAAGCAGCTTCCACACGTTGCCAAAGTTGATCTGCTGTGGCAGCTGGGGATGGAATCTGGGTCAATCGTAGAGCAACAATGGACCACATGTTTTCTATCGGCGAAAGATCCGGAGAGCGAGGCGGCCAGGGAAGCAATTCAATCTGGCGATTGACGAAGAATCGTTGGACAATGCGCGCCACGTGTGGTCGCGCATTATCCTGTTGAAATATGGCTGTGGGCAAGCCCTGAAAGTAAGGAAGGACAACTGGCTGAAACACCTCGGAGATGTAGTACTGGCTGTTTAAAGTACCGGCAATGCGTACTAGAGGTGTGCGAGAGTGATATCCAATACCGCCCCATACCATAATACCCGGTGCAGGACCAGTGTGGCGGTGCATATTGCAGCTGTTCAGCATCCTCTCTTCACGGTGTCTCCAGACTCGAATGCGACCATCGTGGTGTTGCAGACAGAAGCGTGACTCGTCAGTAAAGACAATTTCATTCCATTCTACCGTCCACATCCTTCTGTCATCGCATCATTGGCGGCGGAGACGTCTGTGGTTCTGTGTCAAGGGTAGACAAAGCAATGGACGTCTTGCGGACAGACCACTCTGCTGTAAACGGCGTCGAATGGTACGCGCAGACACTGGATGATGTCTTACAGACTGCATGTGCTGTGCTATGGTTCGTGATGTGACTGAGCGATCCGTCACTGCCATGCGCACAATTTGCCTGTCATCACGTGAAGTGGTGCGCTGAGGTGGATGCGATCGAACACGCCGGTCCGTCGTACCCTCCTGCATCCAACGATCACATATCCGCATAACAGTTGTTTGGTTTCGTCCAACACGACTACCGATTTCCCTGAAAGATAATCCACAATCTCGGTAGGCCACTATCCTTCCTCTGTCGAACTCGGATACTTGATCAAAAGATGATCGCTGTTTTCGACGAGGCATAATTGATCGTTTTTTTGAAAAAACCACTAGAAAAACACAATTGCCGAACTTGAAATCGTCGAAATCTAGAAGCCTTAAATAGCGCTTTGAAGTGGCGCCACAGGCGCGCGTGATGTGCGTCTACGCTGAAATTCTAATCATTTGCATATCTCACCTCCTCTAATGCATGTTGTAAATTCCATGTTATTTGCATGTTTCTTTCAGGGTGTTGCATTTACAGTGGCCAGCAGTGTATTTACATCATCTGGAAGCTGAAAGCTTTCTTATTCCTATATACCTCATTTCAAGTCTCTATCTTAAATTTTCGATTTTTAATTGGATTTTAAAGCTGATAATTCAACAGCGATGAAACGCCCTTCGCATTAAGGGTGACAATAGTAAATGGATGGAAGCTGTTACATTGCCCGAGAATCACCCCTATGTATCTCGCTATTAGCCATAACAGAGGAGCGAGCGTAGCGATCATAGGGGCGAAGCCCCCTAGTAACTAACAAAATACAAAATATTCTTTTCTAATAATCGTCCTATAAATTGGGAGTGCGTCTTATGGTCTGAAAAATACGCTGTGTGCATATATATATATATACACCGTGTGTGTGTGTGTGTAAGTAATGATATATGTATATACAAACATTTACGGTACATACATATAAGCAGTACACAGTAGACCATAAAACAAGTTCCAAAATACGGTCATTCCAACCATCCATATATCTCGTTTAAAAAATTTCCCAGAGAATATTTTTCCTTCCGGGCTGGAAAATCCGGCAGATTTGTCAGCCGGAAGTTGTAGTATATAAACCCGCGGGAGCTGCTGTCAAACAGCATCCAGTAAGGCGCCGCTTTCACAAAGCAAGATTTTCTGGACTTTATGTCCTAAAAGACGTCCGGAGGCGGCTCGATTTATGGGACGTCATTTATGACGGCAGGTGGTCAGTAAGCTGTGAGTTACTTTCGCCGGACTTCCTCTGTTTTCAATATCTTTTTTGTACTTTATTATCCCTCTCTAACACACACACACACGCACACACACACACACACACATACATACATATATATATATATATATATATATATATATATATATATATATATATATATATATATATATATATATATATATATATATATACATATATATATATATATATATATATATATATGTATATATATATACATATATATATATATATATATACATATATATATATATATATATATAAATATATATATATATTTATATATATATATATATATATATATATATTTATATATATATATATATATATATATATATATATATATATATTTATATATATATATATATATATATATATATATGTATATATATATATATATACATATATATATATATATATATATATATACATATATATATATATATATATATATATATATATATATATATATATATATATATATATATATATATATATATATATATATATATGTATGTATATACACTGCTGGCCACCCAAATTGCAACACCAAGAAAGACAAGAGATATCACAACAAAATTTATTTTGTAGATAACATGTTGATCAAGTATCAAGTGATTAAATTTATAGACTTCTGTGAAGTGTGGTTCCTGCCAAAATCAGTAGCCAGAGTAGCCGCCATTGTTGGAGATCACCGCTGCCACACGCCTCGGCATTGATTCAAAGAGACTTTGGATGAGTTCTTGGGGTACAGCAGACCAAGCAGCTTCCACACGTTGCCAAAGTTGATCTGCTGTGGCAGCTGGGGATGGAATCTGGGTCAATCGTAGAGCAACCACGTACCACATGTTTTCTATCGGCGAAAGATCCGGAGAGCAAGGCGGCCAGGGAAGCAATTCAATCTGGCGATGGACGAAGAATCGTTGGACAATGCGTGCCACGTGTGGTCGCGCATTATCCTGTAGAAATATGGCTGTGGGCAAGCCCTGAAGGTAAGGAAGGACAACTGGCTCCAACACCTTGGAGATGTAGCGCTGGCTGTTTAAAGTACCGGCAATGCGTACTAGCGGTGTGCGAGAGTGATATCCAATACCGCCCCATACCATAATACACGGTGCAGGACCAGTGTGGCGGTGCATAACGCAGCTGTTCAGCATCCTCTCTTCACGGTGTCTCCAGACTCGAATGCGACCATCGTGGTGTTGCAGACAGAAGCGTGACTCGTCAGTAAAGACAATTTCATTCCATTCTGCCGTCCACATCCTTCTGTCATCGCACCATTGGCGGCGGAGACGTCTGTGGTTCTGCGTCAAGAGTAGACAAAGCAATGGACGTCTTGCGGACAGACCACTCTGCTGTAAACGGCGTCGAATGGTACGCGCAGACACTGGATGAAGCGTTACAGACTGCATGTGCTGTGCTATGGTTCGTGATGTGACTGAGCGATCCGTCACTGCCATGCACACGATTTGCCTGTCATCACGTGAAGTGGTGCACTGAGGTGCATGTGATCGAACACGCCGGTCAGTCGTACCCTCCTGCATCCAACGATCACATATCCGTATTACAGTTGTTTGGTTTCGTCCAACACGACTATCGATTTCCCTGAAAGATAATCCACAATCTCGGTAGGTCACTATCCTTCCTCTGTCGAACTCGGATACTTGATCAAAAGATGATCGCTGTTTTCAACGAGGCATAATTGATCGTTTTTTTGAAAAATCCACAAGAAAAACAAAATTGCCGAACTTGAAATCGTAGAAATGTCCAAGCCTTAAATAGCGCTTTGAAGTGGTGCCACAGGCGCGCGTGATGTGCGTCTGCGCTGAAATTCTAATCATTTGCATATCTCACCTCCGCTAATGGATGTTGTAAATTTCATGTTATTTGCATGTTTCCTTCAGGGTGTTGCATTTACACTGGCCAGCAGTGTATATATATATACATATAAATATATATATGTATATATATATATATATATATATGTATATATATATATATATATATATATATATATATATATATATATGTATGTATATATATATATATATATATATATATATATATATATATATATATGTATATATATATACACTGCTGGCCACTGTAAAAGCGACACCCTGAAGGAAACATGCAAATAACATGAAATTTACAACATGCATTAGCGGAGGTGAGATATGCAAATGATTAGAATTTCAGCGCAGACGCACATCACGCGCGCCTGTGGCGCCACTTCAAAGCGCTATGTAAGGCTTGGAGATTTCAACGATTTCAAGTTCGGCAATTGTGTTTTTCTTGTGGTTTTTTCAAAAAAAACGATCAATTATGCCTCGTCGAAAACAGCGATCATCTTTTGATCAAGTATCCGAGTTCGACAGAGGAAGGATAGTGGCCTGCCGAGATTGTGGATTATCTTTCAGGGAAATCGCTAGTCATGTTGGACGAAACCAAACAACTGTAATGCGGATATGTGATCGTTGGATGCAGGAGGGTACGACGGACCGGCGTGTTCGATTGCATCCACCTCAGCGCACCACTTCATGTGATGACAGGCAAATTGTGCGCATGGCAGTGACGGATCGCACAGTCACCTCACGAACCATAGCACAGCACATGCAGTCTGTAACGCATCATCCAGTGTCTGCGCGTACCATTCGACGCCGTTTACAGCAGAGTGGTCTGTCCGCAAGACGTCCATTGCTTTGTCTACCCTTGACGCAGAACCACAGACGTCTCCGCCGCCAATGATGCGATGACAGAAGGATGTGGACGGTAGAATGGAATGAAATTGTCTTTACTGACGAGTCACGCTTCTGTCTGCAACACCACGATGGTCGCATTCGAGTCTGGAGACACCGTGAAGAGAGGATGCTGAACGGATGCGTTATGCACCGCCACACTGGTCCTGCACCGGGTATTATGGTATGGGGCGGTATTGGATATCACTCTCGCACACCTCTAGTACGCATTGCCGGTACTTTAAACAGCCAGTACTACATCTCCGAGGTGTTGGAGCCAGTTGTCCTTCTTTACCTTCAGGGCTTGCCCACAGCCATATTTCAACAGGATAATGCGCGACCACACGTGGCAGGCATTGTCCAACGGTTCTTCGTCAATCGCCAGATGGAATTGCTTCCCTGGCCGCCTCGCTCTCCGGATCTTTCGCCGATAGAAAACATGTGGTCCATCGTTGCTCTACGATTGACCCAGATTCCATCCCCAGCTGCCACAGCAGATCAACTTTGGCAACGTGTGGAAGCTGCTTGGTCTGCTGTGCCCCAAGAACTCATCCAAAGTCTCTTTGAATCAATGCCGAGGCGTGTGGCAGCGGTGATCTCCAACAATGGTGGCTACTCTGGCTACTGATTTTGGCAGGAACTACACTTCACAGAAGTCTATAAATTTAATCATTTGATACTTGGTCAACATGTTATCTACAAAATAAATTTTGTTGTGATATCTCTTGTCTTTCTTGGTGTTGCAATTTGGGTGGCCAGCAGTGTATATATATATGTATATATATATATATATATATATATATATATATATATATATATATATATATATATATATATATATATATATATATATATATATATATATATATATATATAAAGGTTGCTTTTATGTGCCTAATAAAGAAAATCTTCCACTGAGACGAGAAAAACTAATAAGCAAAAGAAATGGGCTGCACCTATAAATATGTTTGGCCACTGCACTAACGCAAACAGTGATCGTTGCCGAGGGAGACGGGATTTCTCTCTCCGAGCATCCCTCTGAATTTACGACCTGTTTCCATTGGCTGAGATGCAGGCCGCCTTTGTCTCGCATCCTCTGTTCTCAGGCGCCTCTCCAGCGATTTCGGTGACGAGGTTTCAGCGGGCGACACGATGGATGGCTCCTAACAACTCGCCGAATGGCTTTTTTCCTTTCGTTCGGTCAGTGGAGATTTCGGAACTCTTCCTGCCCCCCTCTCTCGACCCCTTCCTGTGACGACACTCTTCTCCTATTTTCAGTTTTCGAAGTTTCCGTGTCGTGGCAGTCACTTTCTAGAGGGAACCTCCTTAATCTTTATATATATGTATAAGCCAAATAGCACTCACTGACTGATCACTATATCTCTGGAACCATACAGCCTAGATAGCTGAAATTTTGTATAGGGGTTTCTCTTAGGCCTTTGATGCTCGCTATGAAATCTTTTCCAACAATGCAAACCTAATAGTTTTAAAACGGGATTTTACCCTTAAATTAAACCTGACTATAACTCTGACTATCATGATCACTGTATCTCTGGAATAAGTCTTAGGAAGCTGCAATTTTGCCCAGTGGTTCCTCTGGGGCCTAGGTGCTCGCTAAGAATTCTTTATAAAAACCCAAACCTTAAGGGGGTTAAAAGGGTCTTAAATCCCCGATATATATATGTATATATATACAGTGGACGCTCGTTAATTCGAACTCGAAGGTTCTCAGAAAAAAGTTCGAATTATCCGAAGTTCGAATTATCCGATGTTAAGAGAAAATATATAACTTTAAATGTGTATCACTGAAGAAGAAACTCTCCTAGTATGCATAACCCCAGAAAATATATTATACTATGTTATCTAAAGTTAAACATATTAAAAAGCAATACAGACTTGCCTTAATCATAAAATGAAGCAGAAGATATGCAGTATAAAGTAAACTTTTATTAAAAATATGAATTACACTTTGGGGAAAAACTGTAAAATGGATGTTTGGTTCAGTTTATGATGCCTACATTGTTCAGCCAGCTTCTCGATTTGAAGTAAACATTTCAATTCATTTTCAAAGGAAGGTTCCATCTGAATAAATGCTTTCAGAGTTTTAATAGAGTCCATTATGGCTTTGTACATTATGGCCGCATTAAAAATATCTTTCGGCAGGTAAGTAGAGAAAAGCCCTAGCAGTTTCCTACCGAAATTAGTGCATAAGTCTTCGTTTACATCAGAGCTTTGGCCACATACAGTTTGATAAGAAATATTTTGCCTTGACTTAAATCGAGAAAGCCACCCATCACTGCATTTAAAATCTTCAATAACCATTCGACTTGCCAATTCATCAGCCTTCGTCAGCACTAGGGATCCATTTATCGGAAAATTTCGAGATCTAACATCCTGGAACCATAGCAGTAGAGCTCTTTCTAGAACTTCTTGGGATGCATTTACCATACGTTTCCTTCCTCTAGCAAATTTTGATTTTTCCCATGAATCTAAAATTGACTCCTTGTTTTTCAAATTAGTTGACATGGCATTTTTTTTAAATTCCATAATCAGCTGCCAACTTTGTTTTACATTCGCCATTCTCTACTTTCTTTAAAATTTCTACCTTTGTCTCCAAAGTTAGGGTTTTGTACTTTCCACGTGTAGACATCCTGAATTTTTACACGTTCACACCAATGACGAAGAAAAACTAGACCACATTAACTTGTCTGGACTGCAGTTATAACTGACGCAGCTCCCTAGAATCTGTAGTAAAGACTAGTTTTTCTGAAATTCTAAGAAAATCGATCTCAGTAAAGGAAAATTGCTTTTTCCGTTTAGCACTAATAAGAAGAACAATAGCTACTAACGTTTAGCGGACATGCAATAGTCTAGGAATGCAGGCATGTACCTCTTTACACAGAAAAGAAATTTTGACACACAAAATAATAAATACAGTGTGTATTTTCTCTATTAAACGAGGAAAAATAATTTTTTTTGTCAAATTTTTAGGTCGAATTAACCGAAGTGATAAAAATTTAGTTCGAATTAAAGAGATATTTTTAACATTAATTCCAATACAAGTTTTTTGGAGCCTGCGGATTAGTTCGAATTAACCGAAAGTTCGAATTAACCGAGTTCGAATTAACGAGCGTCCACTGTATATCCAATGACTTGCTGATCACTGTATCTCTGGAACCATAAGTCCTAGGTAGCTCAAATTTTGCCTAGTGGCTCCTGCACTTATGACTCTATGGTCATAAGTGCTCGCTAAGAATTATTTATGAAAACCCAAACCTTAAGGAGGTTAAAAGTGTCTTAAATTCCCGATATATATATATATATATATATATATATATATATATATATATATATACAATGACTTACTGATCACTGTATCTCTGGAACCATAAGTCCTAAGCAGCTCAAATTTTGCCTAGTGGCTCCTCTATGGTCATAAGTGCTCGCTAAGAATTATTTTTAAAAACCCAAACCTTAAGTGGGTTAAAAGGGTCTTAAACTCCCAATATATATATATATATATATATATATATACAATGACTTACTGATCACTGTATCTCTGGAACCATAAGTCCTAGGCAGCTCAAATTTTGCCTTGTGGCTCCTCTATGGTCACAAGTGCTCGCTAAAAATTATTTTTAAAAACCCAAACCTTAAGCTGGTTAAAAGGGAATTAAGCAACTTTTACACAGCAAACACAGATATATAAATAAATATTATTTTTGCTTTAATTTTACTTTTAATTTAACTCTGAAGTGTCCTATTTTGTTCAGAACCGATTAAAGATTCCGTGTATTCAATATTATGGAAGAAACTCTTATTCCACAACAACTTTTTTCCATGACTGGTCGCCAGGGAGAGATTTCAGTGTATATATATATATATATATGTGTGTGTGTGTGTGTGTGTGTGTGACCTAATGTACACTGAATATGTGTATTTGCTTATATTTACGAATGCCGCAGTGTTTTGCGCCAAACTTTTCGTGCAATACCGGGTCACGTGCGCCAGGAATTTGCAACCTACGCCTCTCAGAATGGAGCCTTGTGTTCGTACCCCAATAAATGTTCGAATCACTACCCCAAAACCAGCTTTCTCCCCTGAAAAACCATGCCCACCCTGCCGTCGGATATCGAACGCCCCTCGCATTCTATTCTGCTAGACCTCACACATATCGCCTGCGAGCGAAAAGCGTTCCATTTAGCGGTCTCCGGGTAACAGCCAATTGACTCCCTCTTCTACTCGCCTGCTAAACTCCCCCCCTAAAAAAGGCTATCCATTTAATCGAGGGACAAGCATATTAGGCATTTTTCCACCCACCCCACGCAACCGACAAATTTTCAATATCGGCCGGTTGGGCAAAGAACGGCTAGCATCCCCCTACCCCCCCTGTCCCCTCGGCCCAGAAATTGGATGGAACGGCGCGCGCGTTCGAAACTTGTTCGAAAATCATGTCATACTTTGGTGACGTGTCAACCCCCTCCCCCCTGACAAATTGTACTCAGTACGACTGGATGCGCATGTTATGTGGGCAAAAGAGCGGCAAATCAGCAAGAGAAATTTCGCAACACGCGGGGGGGGGGGTGGAGGGAAATGTTTGTGGAACCATACTGTTCTCGACCACCCCTCCATCGAACGTTATACTGGTAATTTCTCTCTCTTTTTTTCTTCTCTCTCTCTCTCTTCCGCCGAGGCCTTTATTGATGGCGATATGACAGAAAGATGTGGAAGAGAAGGGGGGTGTTCCTCGATGCCCCCCTCCCCCCGATATGCGTTCGCGGGGAGCTAATACGCGTTAAAATCGCAAGAAAGGGTTTTCCAGTTAGCAGATTAGAACCTGTCAGGGAGTGATGACGTCGGACCGGCGTTGCCGGTGCTTAGCTGGGCGGTGATTTTTTAGTTGGAAGAATCGATTAATTGCTCCATGCCCCCCTCCCCCCTTTTGTTCCAGACCAGGCCCCCGGTCGATTCCGGGCTTCAGAATTTTAGTCTACAGTGGGTCATTTGAGTCTACAGTTCGTGATAACGGGTTCCTTTCATGTGTCACGTTTTAGGAGTCATGATCTGTAACTATTAGACACTTTCAGTTTGGAAAGAATTTCGCACATTTGGTGAATTTTCGCCAAATGAAATCACCCACTTCGAGACTGACTGTGATCTCGTAGTATGAGAAATGTCGTCTCGTGACGGTCTCATGTCGAATTGTGAATATTGAATAGATAGAATATTTAAATATATGCTATAATCATTATTACACACACACACATGTGTATATAGTGAAACCTCTGTTGCTCGCAACCCTTATTTGACTGCCGCCTCTCTAAACGGCCACTTTTTTTCGAAACCATGACTGGCCACCAAAGAAAAGTTTCACTATATATATATATATATATATATATATATATAGATAGATAGATAGATAGATAGATAGATATTTAGATATATAAAATAAAAAAGTGAATTTCGTCCCTGCTGATAAAAGAACTAACTGCACAAATAACCACTACTTTTTGGGGGAAATAGTTAATTTATGTTCTCAAGGCTGTGCTGGAATGCATTTTAAGCTGTGATATACAAAAATTGACTCAAGGTAGAGACAAATTGAGCAGCCTGACAGAGTTTTAGAAAGTGAAAATTGTAGGTGCACGCCTATTTGGGGTTGTGGCAACCTCATCTGCAACGTCAGCTGCTTCTTATTGGGGGTAATCGAGAGGTATTGTGTGTAACTTCCTGACTGCGTACAACGTTCGTGGTAAAATATTGTCTGCGAGACACAATTGCGGAAGTACTAAAAATAAACTCACTGAATAAGACAAGAGGATAATAAGCCGTTGTTTACCTCGAATGAAGAGACCACTGGGACAAAAGTGACTGCTGTGCTTAATATGCATGTACAGATCGTGGTCTTGATTCCCGCAGTGATAAGGGAATTGTATAAACAAAATATTGAAACCAGAGCTGTTTTTACAAAACGCCTTGTGTCGCAGTTGAATGTAAAACGTAGACTACAGTGGTGCCATGATTATGAGACATGAATTCTGGTCAACAGAAACAATCAATGTTTTCAGGTGAATCAACTTCCACACTATTCCCCACTTGAGAACTTATGGCGAACACCGGCAGAAGCTTGCAACTCAAACTCCCTCCTTCCAAAAGTAAAGCTTGTTCGAGATTTCGCTATGCTTTGGTCGGTCATATTGAGGTTTTCAGCAGGTCCCATTATCAACTTAAGACTATTAGTGACTGTCGAAACCTCGTGGTTAAGTAGGTTGCTTAAGGTTTCCATGGACACAGAAAACCCTTCTTCCTTACATATATACATATATCTCGATTTATTCATGTATATTTACGGAATAAAAAATACAAAATTTTCATTAATAATCAATCATTATCAATCATCAATCCGTCGAAAACCAGAGAGAGACTCGTTACTCAGTTCAATCTAAAGTTCAGCTGAGAGACACGAAGCACGTTCCATAGTTATCTCTTCTCTCCTTTCTTTCTTCCATTTATATACCCTATCTTTCAGAAAATCCAGATCATTCTAGAAGCTTATGGATCGGTGTGGGAAAGTTCCCGCGACTTCCGGTCACTTAGTGTGTTCAGAGCGTCTGGTCCCCTTGATGGCTGTAATTACCTCCCTCTGAACTGTCCGTTAACGACTTGTTTAACGACTTGTCAATCTTTTCTCAAGTTGGTCGCATATGGAAAGGCTTTTCCCAATGAAGAATGGGCCCAACACCACCATGTGTGCATGCCTCTGACAGTTACTAATTAACAATTTTGGACGACAGTGTCCATTCAGTGGCACAGACATTGTTTCTTGTAGAAGATTGCATCTTTCGAGATGACCCCTATTGCCAGAGCTGGAACTGTTAAATTACGATTTAAAGCACATGATTATGAAGTTGGATACCTTCCCTGCCCTCAACAAACCCCAGACTTAAACATTATCGTCTGTATTGGAAAAACAGATTGGATCCCGTTATCCTCCACCAGCATCTCCCAAGCAATTAGAGCAGTTACTCCCTGTAGAATGTGCAAGATACCACTTACCACCATCCAGGACTTCTATGCTTCCCTTACAAAGAGCATTCAAGCAGTTATAAAAATCAACACCACTTAAAGATCATAATACTAGCTTCTCTGCAAGCTGTTTCCGTTATTTTGGACAGCCCATATGTCATGATTCGGACGAAGGATAGAAATCAACTCGTTTAATTTAATACGTTTATTAATTTCATTAACTGTAAGATAACCATGCTTGTTTAGAGAACAGCACGTATCACCATCACACACCAAGTTTTTAGTACTCCAGAGCAAATCTGAAGTCACTCATCTCTCTAGTCGTTACCAACCCAGGCCAGCAAAACGTGTCCAGCCGGTCATTCCACGAGATACCGGTTCTCCTACAAACTCCTGACTCTGATTCGTCGGGGGTCGTACTCAAAGTGAGGGACGAGTCATTAAAAATAATAATTACTGGCTCTATTTCTTACACACACACACACACACACACACACACATATATATATATATATACAGTGGTACCTCGACTTACGAGTTTAATTCGTTCCATGACGGAGCTCGTAACTCGAAATACTCGTATCTCGAATCAATTTTCCCCATTGAAATGAATGGAAATGCCATTAATTCGTTCCGGGCTCCCCCGAAACATCGCAATTTTTTGTCACATGTTTTTAAATTAAAAAAAATGTTCTCATAAACGACGAACATTGTATAAAAACGCAATACAATAGAGTGTACTGCAATAAATGTGTTTTATTATGTGTAATGTACAACATTTACCTCCAAGGTAAAGTGAACGAGTGAGAAACGGAAGCTGGGCGATTATTGCATCGTTCACTGTGTCTGGAATGTCCAGATTCTTCTTTCTGAGAATCCGAAGAACGTTTTCCCAGAATCCGTAGAAGAGGGAGAGCTTGCGATCCTAGGACCAAGGTCATCCCATCTCTTAGACCCCACGGGGAGTTCCAGTGTAGGGGAGGGAATTGAAGCTATCTCTCTGCGAGAGAGGTTGGGCGCTGTTCGGTTTCAGAGGGCGACTCAAATTTGGGCAGAGCAAGCTGCTCCGGGTGGTTTGTTCAGTGTTAATCTCTCGGTTTAAGACTGGATAGTAGTCTCAGAATAATATGTATACAGTTGTATAATAATTGTACACAATGGTTATAAATATTATATGCTTCTCGTGTTCTCATTTGATGAGCACGTAACATGGCATTCGATGCTCAAACTAGCGGTGGGATATCTGAAGCTTTCTCGTAACCCGAATTTTAGCTCGTAACTCGAAGCAAAAAATCTACCGAGAGAATGCTCGTATCTCGAAAATCTCGTAAGTCGAGGTACCACCATATATATATATATATATATATATATATATATATATAAGGATGTATCTGTACTATAAACATCCATTAATGAGGTCTCTTACATCTCGCTAAAATTGCTTGTTAGAAAGACTTTTTCGAACTCCGTCTCACAAGAGAGGGTTGTCGAGGGTTGTCAAGAGAGAGAGAGTTGTCGAGGAGTTCAAATAAGATATAGTGGAGCAAAGTTGCTGAAGCCCCGAATTGGCCAATGCAGAAAGCAGTTGCCTTATTTCGACTAGTGACAGGCCATGATTGCCTATTGAAACATGTATTCCGTATAAATATCGTTTCAGAACCCTTTTGCAAGCTGTGTAATCGACAAGAGGACATGGACTTTATCAGTATACTGTCTTGCCCCACTCTACCCCCAGTTCCAGTGTGGGAGAGATATTGGATAGCCAAGAGACTTTTTAGTTTTAGTTCTCATTTTCTTGTTCTTGGTTTTGTTGTATATATAGTCTTGTAACCGGCCATTGGAATTATATATCTTTATATATATATATATATATATATATATATATATATATATATATACACTGCTGGCCACTGTAAATGCAACACCCTGAAGGAAACATGCAAATAACATGAAATTTACAACATGCATTAGCGGAGGTGAGGTATGCAAATGATTAGAATTTCAGCGCAGACGCACATCACGCGCGCCTCTGGCGCCACTTCAAAGCGCTATTTAAGGCTTGGAGATTTCGACGATTTCAAGTTCGGCAATTGTGTTTTTCTTGTGGTTTTTTCAAAAAAACGATCAATTATGCCTCGTCGAAAACAGCGATCATCTTTTGATCAAGTATCCGAGTTCGACAGAGGAAGGATAGTGGCCTACCGAGATTGTGGATAATCTTTCAGGGAAATCGGTAGTCGTGTTGGACGAAACCAAACAACTGTAATGCGGATATGTGATCGTTGGATGCAGGAGGGTACGACGGACCGGCGTGTTCGATCGCATCCACCTCAGCGCACCACTTCACGTGATGACAGGCAAATTGTGCGCGTGGCAGTGACGGATCGCTCAGTCACATCACGAACCATAGCACAGCACATGCAGTCTGTAACGCATCATCCAGTGTCTGCGCGTACCATTCGACGCCGTTTACAGCAGAGTGGTCTGTCCGCAAGACGTCCATTGCTTTGTCTACCCTTGACGCAGAACCACAGACGTCTCCGCCGCCAATGGTGCGATGACAGAAGGATGTGGACGGCAGAATGGAATGAAATTGTCTTTACTGATGAGTCACGCTTCTGTCTGCAACACCACGATGGTCGCATTCGAGTCTGGAGACACCGTGAAGAGAGGATGCTGAACAGCTGCTTTATGCACCGCCACACTGGTTCTGCACCGGGTATTATGGTATGGGGCGGTATTGGATATCACTCTCGCACACCTCTAGTACGCATTGCCGGTACTTTAAACAGCCAGCGCTACATCTCTTAGGTGTTGGAGCCAGTTGTCATTCCTTCCCTCCAGGGCTTGCCCACAGCCATATTTCTACAGGATAATGCGCGATCACACGTGGCACGCATTGTCCAACGGTTCTTCGTCAATCGCCAGATTGAATTGCTTCCCTGGCCGCCTCGCTCTCCGGATCTTTCGCCGATAGAAAACATGTGGTCCATGGTTGCTTTACGATTGACCCAGATTCCATCCCCAGCTGCCAGAGCAGATAAACTTTGGCAACGTGTGGAAACTGCTTGGTCTGCTGTACCCCAAGAACTCATCCAAAGTCTCTTTGAATCAATGCCTAGGCGTGTGGCAGCGGTGATCTCCAACAATGGCGGCTACTCTGGCTACTGATTTTGCAGGAACCACTCTTCACAGAAGTCTATAAATTTAATCATTTGATACTTGGTCAACATGCTATCTACAAATTAAATTTTGTTGTGATATCTCTTGTCTTTCTTGGTGTTGCAATTTGGGTAGCCAGCAGTGTATGTCCAAGATGTCAAAGATCTGGATGTCCGAACAATAGAAAAAATGAACCTGTTTGGAATTTTCTCACGGTTCTAAAAACTTCCAAAGAGGAAGCATCAAAATGAGCTTCAATTTTCATCCCATTTTGAAATATTCTAAATTATTGAGGAAACATAGCATGTCATAACGACATAACTACAAATCGGACTCTGTCTGTTGACCTCGACCTATTCTTTCCTATTTCCCATCATTATTATCGTTAATTAGCGAAATATCCGCTCAACATCGGAGGGGAAAAAAGCATCCAAACAGCTGGAAATGAACTGGAACGAGACGCCAGATTTCGAACCGTTCAGCGTTCGACCAGAAATGACATAACTACACACCCCCATGCAAATAACCGAATCGGTATTACGATTCGGACCGTTTGACTTATTACTGCATGTTTAGAATTTTTTTTCTTTCTTTACCGAGCTCCTTGTAACGAGATTATGCCATTAAAAAAAAACAGAAAAAACCGGCATGACTGTATTAGTCTCGTCACAAAACCAATGACAGGCAATTGTGGAAACAGAGTCGGAAGAAAGAGAGAGAAAAAAAAAGGAAAGTTTTCCCTGGGTAGGGAAAAAATAAATTAATGTCGGAAATAAACGTTGCACTGAGTGCCCCGCTGAAAGGACATTAACTAGTTCTACAGAAAGAAGACCTAATGAAGCTTTCTTTGAGCGCGGCGTACGCTCCGCGGAACAAATTGCAAATTAAAGCCGCATTTTGCTCTCAAGCATTCACTCGAGTACTTCTGTTGATGCTTTTTTTTATCCTACTTAAATTGGGGCCTATTTGGAGTCTGAAATCTCTTCCGGAAGTGGGGTTGTGGAATAGCGGTTTCCTTTCTTATTTCCTCTTGCTGACAGGGAGGATCTCAGATATAAATATATATATACATACACACACACATATGTATATATATATATATATATATATATATATATATATATACAGTGGCTCCCAAAAGTGTTCGTACACTTACGATTTTCAATGAAATAGGGGTCTATCCATTAATTAAAATAAATATTTCAGAATGGGTATTTAATAATAAGATTTATAATCTAATCTTAACAAAACTAAGTGAAATATTTTAAAAAGATTGTAAAACTTTATTTTTAAGAAGTCAGTAATCAAAAAGTAACAAAAAGCTTTATTTCCCAAAAGTCATCGTACACTTGTAAAAAATCTCTACACATTAGAAAATATTCTAATTTTTCGTTAAATTAATATTTAGTAGTATATTCTTTAGCACCCACAACAGCTTTTAAACGTCTGGGAATAGATTGCACTAGTTCTTTTGTAATTTCTGCATCAATGTTCATCGATTCTTCCATCATAATTGTTTTTAGTTCGCTTTTCGTGTTAATGTCGTGTTTTCGTACTCGAACCTCCAGTTCTCTCCAAATATGTTCTATTGGGTTTAAATCTGGCGATTGAGGTGGTGTTTTCAAAACTTGTAGACAAGTATAGAGATACTAGATGCGAAAGTTGAGAGCCGTGTGCTTAGGATCGTTATCTTGATAATAAACAAAGTTGTTTCCAATACCCAAATTTTGGGCTGATAATTTTAAATTGTGTCTTAAAATATTTATAAAAACAGCATGATTCATTATGCCATAAATAAATACCAAATTACCTAGTCCTGATGCTGACATGCACCCCCACACAAGGATACCTCCACCGCCATGCTTAACTGTTCCTACTAAGTTCTTGGGATTAAGTTCCTCATTTTTTCTTCTCCATACAATTATACACCCATCGGAACCAAATATGTTAAACTTGCTTTCATCTGCAAATAAGACATTATTCCATTGCGTTTGGCGCTTATTTATCATTGTAGGTGCGAAGAAAATCCTAAGCTTTCTGTTTTTCTCACTCACTAAAAATTTTCTAAGGGAAGAACGCCCATGTAATCCAGCTGCTCTGAGAACTCGTCGAACAGTTTCAGGTGAAATTGAAGTAGAAAATGTTTCATTAAATTCTGTAGAAACTTTTACGGCACTCAAACGTGGATTTTTTACAATTTTTGTAATTATAAATCTCTGATCACGTTTTGTTAACTTTGCAAGGTAAGACGGCTTTTTCTTACCTTGTTTTCGATATGATTTTCTTCTTCCAAGCGTTTTATCACATACTGCATAGTAGAATGGGATAACTTAAGTAATTTAGCAATATTCTGAACTAGTTTACCACTACTATGATGAAAAATAATCAATTTTGGAATGCTGTTTGTTGTTTCTTTACGACTACGACCCATTTTTAAATAATAAATAGAATATTACGGAGTAGGCAAGCAAAAATTAAAGCCAAACGATATTTAAGTGCCACCACAATTCGAAAGTAAAAATAAATCGCCAGACAATAATTTTAATTATGAATTTGTCCGAAAATATTTCAGCGTACGATGACTTTTGTGAGATAAAGCTTTTTCTACTTTTTGATTACTTGTTTCTTAAAAATAAAGTTTTACTATGTTTTTAAAATATTTCATGTAGTTTTGTTAAGAATAGATAATAGATCTTATTATTAAATACCCCTTCTGAAAAATTCATTTTAATTAATAGATAGACCCCTATTTCATTGAAAACCGTAAGTGTACGAACACTTTTGGGAGCTACTGTATATATATATATATATATATATATATATGTATACAATCGGACCTCTATTTAACGAACCTCTATTTTGCGAACTTTTCTTTGGAACCATCAAGAACATTTTGCGAATTTCTTCGTAAAATAACTTCCAAATAGCGAAGTGCATTCTCTATTTAACGAACTTTTTCTAGTGATCCAATATTTTTTCCTCCATATTTCTCAAAATATTTCTGAACATTTCAAGCTCATTCTTTCTTTTAACACATTTAACACATTAACTCTCTTTTATAACACATTCCGACGCGAATTACAGTTTGACGAAAATACGCCTGAAGGGCTTTTTAGTGCATTACAAAGATACGAGACGTATTATGAGAGAAAACAATTTTTCAAACAAAAACCTTAGACAAAATTAAGAGACTTTATCAGTAATTAAATTTAAGGACACATGAGACAATGTATGCATAAAATTACTTGTTATAATAAATGCTATCATGTCATTAAAATTCATTAATTTTAATATAATTTTTTTAATCGAAAATACAGTGTATTCCCGGACAATGTTTTGTTTTATTCTTGTTTTCCTTGCAGATTTCCTTTTGATGGGTAAGATATATAAAACAAATAGGTATTAATTTAAAAAATAAAGGTGGGATTAATTGCTTTTATTAATAATATTTAGTGCTTATGAATTTAAAATCTGTTTTGTGTAGTTTAAAGTATTTTAAAAGGTGAATCTCTATTTAACGAATTTTCCATATAACGAACTTTTTTTCGGGATTTAGCGACTTCGTTAAATAGAGGTCAGACTGGATATATATATATATATATATATATATATATATATATATACATATGTGTGAGTGTGTGTGTGAAAGTATATCCACATGTATATATATGCTAATACATACATACATATATATACACACACGCATAATATATATATATATATATATATATATATACGTACAGTGAAATCTCGATCTATCGCTTTTCAAGGGACGAACTGAACGCAACAATAAATGCGAGAAAACGTCAGATGCGGGAGCATAAAAAAGCAATATGATCGTTGGAACTGTGTGAAATAAACGACACATACGGGAAAACGATGATTCGGAGAACGATCGATCGAGATTCCACTATATATATATATATATATATATATATATATATATATATATATATATATATATATATACACAAGGTGCGCCCATAAAGTAACCAGACAATATTTTATAAATAAGAAAAATATGTCTCACCTTCAAATAAATTTATGTCCTTCAAAAAAATCGGCAAAAAAGTCTATACAATTTTTCCAACGTTTCTTCGAGTCATCGAAGCACTGTATATAGGCGTTGGAACTAACCGTTCGCAAAATACGCGTAACATTTGATTTAATATCCGAGAGGTTTTCAAATCTCCATCCTTTCATGAATTTTGCATTTTTTGATTACAAAGGACTTATTCACCACGAATTTGTTCCTGAAAATCAAACAATTAATCAGTATTTTTACTAGGAGGTGCTTTTTCGATCGAGAAACATGATAAGGCAAGTTAGGAAGGAACTGCTTGATTCTGAGCAATGGTTTCTTTTGCACGATAATGCTAGGCCCCGATACAGCAATTTCTGTACAACAATATCTTTCTAAGCTCATCTTATTCTCCCGACTTATCGCCAGATGATTTTTTCCTTTTTCCGAAGCTTAAGATGGCTATGAAAGAACCGAGATTTGAAAACGTCTCGGCTATTAAATCAAATATTACGCGTATTTTGCGAACGGTTAGTTCCAACGCCCCTATAAACAGTGTTTCGATGACTCGAAGAAACGCTGGAAAAATTGTATAGACTCCTTTTGCTATTATTTTGAAGGAGATAAATTTATTTGAAGGTGAGTCATATTTTTCTTATTTATAAAAAATTGTCCGGTTACTTTATGGATGGACCTTGTATGTATGTATATATATATATATACATATGTGTGTGTGTGTGTGAAAGTGTATCCACGTGTATATTACATACGTACATACATATATATACTATATACATACATATATATACACACACGCATTATATATATATATATATATATATACTGAAGTGCCACTGAATTAGGGATACCTACCTAATTCAGTAAGGTTCTTTGGTGCTGTGTGATGGCCTTTCACGCCTTGTTCCAAATCATCCCAAAGATGCTCAATAGGATTTAAGTCTGGGCTTCTAGGTGGCCAATTCATGACAGAGAAGTCAGAGGAATGCTCATCCAACCAGCCAGTAGCCAACCGGGACTTGTGAGAGGTACAGTTGTCTTGCTGGAAAACTCCATTACCGTGCGGATAACAGAACAGCATAAAGGGATGGAGGTGATCACCCAGCAACTCTACGTACCGAATTGCATTGAGGGAAGTTGGTACACGCACCAAAGATCCCAAACTGTGCCACGAAAAAAACACCCCAGACCATGATTGAGCCACCATGCCCTTGTACAGTTCCAACCAGGCATGCAGGATCCATGGATTCATGAGCCTGACGCCATATTCTCAGCCTCCCGTCGGCGTTAAGTAGTCGGAATCGAGACTCATCACTCCATGCTACTCGTTTCCAGTCCTCTACACTCCAGTCTCTGTGCTCTCTTGACCAGGGAAGACGTGCAGCCCGATGGCGAGTATAGAGCAATGGTACTCTCGTAGGTCGACGGCTCCCGAAACCCATACGGTGAAGCGAGCGTTGCACAGTCCGTTTACTGACTGTACGACTGGCACCGTTATTAAACTGGGTGGTAATTTGAGCTAATGTTTGGTTTCGCTGGCTACGTACAATACTCCTGAGCCGTCTCTCACCACGCACTGTCAAGGCAAATTGTCCTTTGCGGTTTGCCGGATCGCTAGTTTTTTTCCCACCATCCATGTATTCTTGGTATACTCTTGACACTGTCGACCTTGAAAATCCTAGCTGTCTGACGTTTTCGGAAATTGAATGGCCCATGCGTCGCGCACCTACGATTTGTCCGCGATCGAAGGCGTCTAAATCAGGCAGTTTACCCATACTGGCAATTCCAACAACTAATTCAGAACAACCACCGTACGCGCTTTATATGCAGTTACCACAGCGCCCTCACTTGCGCATACATGATGTCCAGCGCTACACAATTTGCATAGGCTTTGCTATCCCTAATTCAGTGGCACTTCAGTGTATATATATAACATATATATTATATATATATATATATATATATATATATATATAAACGTACATACACACACATACACACACACATGTATATATGTGTGTGTGTGTGTGTGTGTGCGTATACGTGTGCGTGTGTGTGTATGTATGTAAGCATGTATATATGTATACAGGCCCTATACACTATTCGAACGTTCCCAGCGTGACGGAAGTCTTCCGTCTTCCAAATTCAGATTTGAGAAGCAAGACATTAATGCCGCTGAGTAATGTCACACTAATGGAACGGTTTCGACATTATCTGGGCTTCATGCCCCGGAGCACAACAGACGGACGAATCCGCAAATAGCCGAGCACAGTCCGCGGATTTCCCCTTCCTCAATTTCATCATCCACTAACTCTCATCATTTATGCCTAATTGCGGCGAGGAAATAAGCTGAGACAAACAAACAAAAAAAAAAACGAAGAGCGGGCCACTTTGCATCGACAGCCATTATGTGTCATTTCCGAGACCGACCATTTTATCGTCATTTGATGGCGATCTTTTTGGATCGGTGTCATGTGATCTTGGATACACACGCATCACGGGAGATAAAAAAACAAAAAAAAAAATCTGAGAAAAATGAGAATTGCCCTCATTCTTAAAATCCTGACCATGCCATTCCAAATACCTCCAACAGAATTGTTAGTTAAACTCCTAAAATTGTTAAAATTTTCGACATAATTAAACTAGTTAGTACCCGTCAAAACATGACGGGTGGATAGTAAATAAATGTACTAATACACAAATTGTACTCTACACATCATTGCCAAATGTTGAAAATCATAATATTAAGAAGAGAGAAATGCACTTTAAATTTTCCGTAAGGGTTAATCCTATATCTCACAAACATAATTAAACATAATAATCTATACTTATATATAAAGAGAGAGCGATTTTGTACGTGGAGGGTAATCTCCAGAACCACTGCACCTATTTGAAAAATTATTTCACTGTTTGAAAGGTACATTATTCCAGATGGACATAGGCTATATATTATGGATATCTGATCAGTAGAAATAAAATTAGGGGCTGAATCCTAACAATCTCCATTGTTACCGCTACTGTCCTCTACCGCTTTTTGTGCCGAAGGTTTCAACGATCCTTAGCGTGGTGCTATCGCGGTGGGCCTCTGTTCTGACGGTAGCGGTTCGAACCTAGCCGTTCTCCGGCACGCCTTTTTCTTTTAAAAAATTAACTTTAATTATTAACTAACGTAATATTAATTTAAGGTATTATTAAGGTTATTATTAAGGTAAAAAAAAATTACAATTTATTGGCTATCAACTGGAAATTTATTGGTATAATATTTTGTTCAACCCGGACAAAGTCGGGACGGGCCGCTAGTTACAAGCTAAAAAGAACTGTTTATATACCATGATTTTAAATTTTCTGTTGACTCCTATAAACTTGACAATTCTATGTATTAATAAATACTTTTTTAAAATGTTTTTCATGAATTATCCCACCCACTTGAAAGAAAATGAAAATAATTGGAAGTTAACTTGCGTTTAACTTTTCGTTCCCGGCTCGGCCGATAGATGGCTGCACCATTCTACAAAACAAAATTAACCGAAAATGAATTCAAATTTGCTTAAAGATGGCATAAAGTATCAAAAAAATGCATTGTCATCGTGTTTTGAGCTCTTCTGAAAGTTTCAAACGTCTAGCTAGTCGGGAAGTTGGCTCAAAATCGATTGCAAGATTTGTACTGGACAAACACACACACACAAGCAAGAAAGCGAGTTAATAAAAACATGGTAATAAAAATGTCAGAGAGAGCTAGAGAGATTCCTTTGAATAAACAAATTCACGTGTTTATGCGGCCTCGTACTTAGTGAGTATCTAAAGCCAGGTTAAAACATGTCACTGAGCACGCGCAGAAAACAAAGTTGCTCGTCACTGGAGGCAAAGTAATGTCGTTTAACTTTGCGTCCTGGATGATGCATAGCTAAAATGTTTAATTTAGATTGCTGAAATGTCAGTTAAATTTGTTAAAATTGTTGAACGGTAAATTAAAATCGGAGAGTAATGCGTTATAATTAAAATAAAATGCTGTCTAATTGTGAATCCGGAATTACTCATAATAATTTAAATTGTTGAACTATTCATTAAAATTGTTACAGTTACTGAATAATTAATTAAAAACTTTAAAATTGTTGAATAGTTAATTAAAATTGTTATATTGTTGAATTGTTAATAAAAATTCGAGAATAATATTCAACAGCAAAAAATTTGCGAATAAATGTGAAATGTTTGCATCCTCAATTATTCATAAAAATTAAAATTATGTATTAAGATTGTTGAACTGTTAATTTAAATTGTTGAATAATTCATGTTAATTTAAATTATTAACTTGAATTTCTGAACTGTCAATTAAAATTGTTAATTGAAATTCTTGAATTGTCAGTCAAAATTGCTGAAATTCTTGAATTTTTCATAAGAATTAAAATTTGTGAATGGAGGGCAAATTTTTTCATATCTAATTGATATAAGTTCATTTTTTACTTCCAACGTGCCCTTTAATCAAAGTTGCACGTCACTGAAGACAAGTATGCTGTATAACTTCCGTCCAGAATTATTCATAAAAATTTAAATTATTTATTAAAATTGTTGAAGTGTTAATTGAATTATTCATATTGAATTATTCATATTAATTCAAATTATTAGCTTGAATTTTTGAATGGTTAGTTAAAGTTTTTGAATGGTTAGCTAAATTTTTTGAATTGTTAGTTAAAATTGGAGAATTGTTAATTAAAATTGTTGAATTTTTCAAAATAAATGAAATTTGTGAATGGATGCCAAATTTTTGAATTTCTTACAGACACAAGTACGTTTTTTCACTTCCATGTGCACTTTAATCAAGGTTGCAAAGTACTGCTGCATAACTTTGCGTACTGAATTATTCATAAATAATAAAAATAATTTATTAAAACTGTTGAATTTTTAATTTAAATTATTGTACTATTCATGTTAATTTAAATTATTAATTTGAATTTCTGAATAGTTAATTAAAATCGCTAATTAAAATTGTTGAATTTTTCATAATAATTAAAATTTGTGAATGGATGGTAAATTTTTCATTTCTTGCAGACACCATTTAGCAGACACTATTTGCAGACACCATTTTTTACTTCCCTCGTTCACTTTAATCAAAGTTGCAAAGTAATGCCGTATAACCTTGCGTCCTGAATTATTCATAATAATTAAAATTATTCCTAAAAATTTTCAATCGTTAATTTAAATTATTGAATTATTCATATTAATTTATATTAGTAATTTGAATTTTTGAACGGTTAATTAAAAAAGTTAACGAAAATTACTGAAATTTTTGAATTGTTAATTTAAATTGTTGAATTTTTCATAATAATCAAACTTTGTGAACGGATGGGAAATTTTTACATAACTTACAGACACATGTTTGTTCTTTCACTTCCCTCATGCACTTTAATCAAAGTTGCAAAGTAATGGCGTATAGCTTTGCGTCCTGAATCATTCATAATAGTTAAAATCTATATATATAAAACGCATAGGTATGCGGCACAAAAATCGACGATATTTCTACACTCCGAATGGCAACGGCTGCAACAATCAGATGTAAACATTGGCGGCGCAATTTGCAACCGCGTGTCAACATGGGTTTACGCACTGAAATCAGGAATGCTCGAAAGCGAGCTGCACGATCAAGTGAAAATTGGGAACAGTCTCAAGAAAGAAAGCGAAGAATAAATAATTCATTAAGAGAACGTTAAAGAGAGAGCATAAATTATCGCGAGGTTAGGCTTAACCGTCACCGGCATAGCAACCGACAGCGAGTAATAATTAATTTCTACATTTTTTCAGTACTTGCTGAATTTTTACTCCATTTTATAAGCGAAGAAATTTTCCCAACAAAATATTGTTTGATATGATTAAGTATAGATTTCTTAATTGTGAACAATAGTACGTACAGAGAGTGATGTAATCCACACTATATTTTAATACTTGCTGCATTGTTATTCCCTTTTTTAAGTGAAAAAAATTTTCCCAACAATTTCTTATTTGATGCAATGATAAAGTGTAGATATCTTAATATTGAAAAATAGTACATACAGAGAGGGATGTAATTTTTAAAATCATTGGTGTTGGGTTTCTCAGTTTTATCTTTAACTCTGTTCTGAAGTAATGGAAATTCACATATTTTAATCACGATGTTTTTGAATCAGCCTTATGGAGAATACCCCTTAACAACGTATATTTATGATGACAGGTAATGGTAACAGTCCTTACATATGCTACTTTCCATTGAGTTGTTTTGCAAAAGAAAATATAAAACTAAAAGCGACCATGCTGGTCGCGCATCGGCTAGTTATTTTTAAAATTGTTGAATAGTTTATTTAAATTATTTAATTATTCATATTAATTTAAATTATTAATTTGAATTTTGAATGGATAATTATATTCGTTCATTAGAAGTGTTGAATTTTTCATAATAATTGAAATTCCGGAATGGATGGTTAATTTTTGCATTTATTGCAGACACCATTTCGGATTTTTACTTCCCTCGTTCACTTTAATCAAAGTTGCAAAGTAATGCCGTTTAACTTTGTGTCCTGAATTATTCATAATAATTAAAATCATTTCTAAAAATTGTTGAATCGTTGATTTAAATTATTGAATTATTCATATTAATTTGAATTTTGAATGGTTAATTAAATTCGTTAATTAAAATTGTTGAAATTTTCATAATAATTAAAATTTGTGAATGAATGGTAAATTTTTGCATTTTTTGCAAACAGCATTTTGTCTTTTTACTTTTCTCGTTCACTTTAATCAAAGCTACAAAGTAATGCCGTATAACTTTGCGTCCTTAATTATTCATAATAGTGAAAAATATTTCTAAAAATTGTTGAATCGTTAATTTAAATTATTTAATTATTCATATTAATTTATATTATAAATTTGAATTTTTGAATGGATAATTAAATTCGTTCATTAAAATTGTTGAATTTTTCATAATAATTGAAATTTGGGAATGGATGCTAAATTTTTTCATTTCTTGCAGATACCACTTCGGTTTTTTACTTCCCTCGTTCATTTTAATCAAAGTTGCAAAGTTATGACGTATAACTTTGCGTCCTTAATTATCCATAATAGTGAAAAATATTTCTAAAAATTGTTGAATCGTTAATTTAAATTATTGAATTATTCATATTGATTTATATTATTAATTTGAATTTTTTAACGGTTAATTAAAATTGTTAATTAAAATTGCTGAAATTTTTGAATTGTTAATTGGTGAATTTTTCCTAATAATCAAACTTCGTGAATGGATGGTAAATTTTTGCAAAACTTATAGAGACGAGTTCGTTCTTTCACTTCCCTCGTGCACTTTAATAAAAGTTGCAAAGTAATGCCGTATAACTTTGCGTCCTGAATTATTCATAATAATTAAAACAAATACTTTGTATAAATACCGGGAAATCGCATCTCGACTATCGACTTTGATTGTCTTTTACCATTTACATTGTAGGAAAAAAAATTGACTCCTTTAGAGGGGATTGCTTCAATTTGCCGAAATTATTAAAATTATTTTACTTTCCAATAAAAGCTTTAAGCGATTTTTTCCCTCTTCCTTCTACACGTATATTGGCGAGTTAATTTATATCAGATCCTTTTGTGTTCGTAAAAAAGCAAGTGCAATAATCATATTAGAGACAAATCTGTATATTTGCGGAATTTATTTAGCCTTTCATTAAACGAATTATCTCAGGGAAAAAGACGGGGGGAAAAAAGTAATGTTTCGTTTTATTTGCATTATAATTTTTCGAAGTAACTTTTTTTTTTCGTGCATTTTTTCCCTATTTAATTCTATCGTGAGTAACAAACAAAAAAAATATCCCTAAAAAAAAAGGGAAAAAAAAAGATGCGCGGAGGAAATTAGCTTATGTAGATACTTTACTTAAAATGGAAATTGTGGGGGAAGTTAGGAGAAGAAAATAGCAAAGGGGGAAAAAAAATGTAGGCGACTCCGAGGTTTGGCGGCAAAAAAAACACAAGAAAAAAACTCACCAGAACGAACAATAAAACAAAAGATTGGGCTTAAGTAAAACAAAAGGCCATTAGGAATTGTCTTGTTTAAGAAAGTACTTTAAATTCACCCACTTTAGCTTTTTCCCTTCAATTTTTCTAATTGTTTTTTATGCATTGTTTCCAGAAATCCGGGAATGGGATCCACTAAATTACGTAATTGGTCGAGGCGGGCAGAAAGAGTCGCCAAGCGGCGCCCGCTTGGCTGGGAATTAAGGAGATCGGTTTAATTGGTGAGCGCGTGCCTAATAAAGGCATCCTGATAATTCATGCAAATAGGGTTGATCAAGGCAATGCTTTTAATGAGGGACGGGCCAATAAAGTAGAGAGATATTTAAGATAATTTCTTAACTGTTGTGTGTCAGTGCGAAAGCAATTGGCAGATTTTTTTTTCTTTTCATTCTCTTGGGAATTTTTTTTTCCTTCAAGAAGAGTAGCTATTTAAACTTAAGAAAGGGTCGAAATGGAGTTTCGTATAGAGCGCTCGATTTTTTTTTTTGTCATGGATATACCCCACATACAGTATAGGTTAGAATAGAACCTTAATAAATTGATGCGTGCATGTGTTAGACAAGCAAGGAAACATAGAGAATTGGCCGTTATCATACATTTATTCGACAATACTAAACATTCTTTTAAAGTAAAATTAATAATAAAATAAGATTTACATCTATATTATCAACTAATACTTGAGGAATCCAGAAGCAGAGACAAAATTTTCAGTCAAAGCAAATTTCTAAATTCTTTCGAGAGGCACTAACGACTGTTGAAGAATACAGCGATGAAGGCTTCCGTTGCCAGGTGCCCACATCAGGTCATATTCAGCATCATTATGTCAGGCTACAGGAACTTCCGCAAGTCTCCGCGACAGCGCAATCGGCTCTCTAGGGTCAGAGCTCAGGGATTAGCAATCGAAATCTGTCGACCTTTCTATTTTTTTTTTTTTTTTTGGAGGAGCTGGTGTCCGTTTACCGGGGCCACTTTTGCCCTCCCCTTTTTCTCTCATTGGACAGTGGACTGCCTTTATCTTAACAGTTCCTGCCCTAATTGGTCCCTAATTTCACTGCTCATGTTCACAGTACACCAAGTACCTCCCTACCATAATTTTCGTTTGGAATACCAATTTGACAATTATTTGAAAATTTTATTGTGGGCCATAAAATAACATCACCATCTATCTTACAACATTTATAGTGTTTTCATCGCTATCAATGGCCACACAGACAGTTTTTCTTTTACGCCATCCTTTTGGCTTATAATTCAATGCCTTTAGTGGCCCGCAATTCTTTATTTATTTTTTGCCTCTTGAGTGGTTATAAGAGTTTTATTATTGACAATCCCCCGACCACACACCGAGGGGAATTATAACATCCAGCGCTTCTGCATACAGCATTTATAAAGTTGAATTAGCAACCCCGAACAAATTCGAAGTTGGATTTTTACTTCCTGAAACGCAAACTTTACCATGAGTTGGTTTGTTGATTGTCGTGTCCATGGACAGTCAAGCTACATGGTACGGTGGGCGGTCCACACAGCCTCAGCTATAGGGAGGCAATTAATTGTCCGCATAAAGGTCCTCTTTGCAGGGCTGACCAGAGACTTTACGGGGGCTGGGGCAAACTTCTGTTGGGGGCCCCAAGAAAAATAAAAAACGGAAAGAGACGAAAACACACATTCAAATTAAGTTACTCGTACTTAAAATTTTATTACAACATAATTATTATATTTTATTGCACTGCTCTCTTGTTATATTCTCCAATAAATATGACATCTTTCATCCACGAAGCTTTTTTGTTATCAAATTTAGTAGTTAGTACTGTCTTCGATTTATTAGAGAGAATGTAATTTTACAGCAGTTAGGACTGAACAGTTACATTTTTCATTAAAACTAAATCGCGTATTTTACAGAAGACTATTATGGAGTAAGAGAAATCTTATTAATCCAATTAATTTTTTTAATTTTTTTTTTTTTTTTGAGGGGGGCCTTTTTACAGGTTATTATTTTGAATTTTGAAGTACGGTACAAGTTTCAGAATTTTCTTTTGGATGAAATCTAATAAATTAATATTTTTAAATTTTTGGGGGGCCCCTCCGGCAGTTAGGGGCCTGGGACAAAGTGCCCCAGATGCCCCCCCCCCTCTCTGGGCGGTCCTGCCTCTTGGGGACAATTATTGAACTGCTGCATTGCAGCCATTATTGCAGGGCAGGAGAAAACATGATCAGGTCGCAGCTCGGTTTCTGCAATTAGTATAAGTCCCGGTTCCGTCCTGTTGAATTGTCCTCCCTCTGAAGTGCCGAGTTCTCAGTCTCGTTAAGGTTTTTGTAACTTTTCTGTTGGCCTTCAGTTCACAGGATCTGGCAGTTTGATTCAATGAGCCTATTTTTGAATTCCGACTTTACAACTCAGTCGACGTCACAAAGTGTGACAGAATGAAGAGGATCCTCGCACTTTAGTTGTCTCGCTTCTTTCACCAAGACGTCATCAGCCTCGTTGCCAACGTGTGCCGGTATCCATTGCATGGTGCAGCGTTTATTCTGTTGATTGATTTTAACAGGATTCGCGAATAATATTGACAGAAATTTCAGGGTCCGAAAGGTAGCCTAAAGGTAGCGCGTCGGCTTTCGGTACTTAGGATGCACAGATCGGAGCACGTTCAATTCGTAGACAGGAAAGTCTTTCTATGAGGTCGGTGAGTGGGGAAGGTACGATCCCCCAGATGTCTCCCCCCCCGGGGTTGCTCTGCACAAATGGTGGTAGCACCTAGCCAAGTTGGACTCCGATCTTTGTGGTGAAATTATAAACCGGAGCCGCGTTATTCAGCCGGAAACCTCTAGGGATCTAGTCTAGAACAGATATATATATACACAGATATATATATATATATATATATATAAATATATATATATATATATATATATATATATATATACATATATGTATATATGTATATATATATATACATATATATATATATATATATGTATATATATATACATATATATATATATATATATATATATATATATATATATATATATATATATATATATATATATATATATATATATATATATATATATATATCTGACCTAGGGGAATTAAGAATAACAAAAGAAATTGCAGCTTTTGGATATCGTGATCGTGTTGTGCTGTCGTTGTTTCTTACTAATGCCACCTAGCCAAATAAATCTTAACCACGTCCATTGCAGGCTACAGAGCCTCCCATTTAGCTCACGTCTAATGAGCACCACAAGGTTCGGAGACATTTTGACCGGTTCCACCCCAGTTTTACCGAGCACCTCCAGGGGGGGGGGGGACATCTGTTGGGCCCATACCTTCGTCCCACCCGCATACCAAGTGGAGGGACTTTCTTGGTTTTCAGATTGAACGTGCCTATATCCGGCTTAAGCACGAATGATCGTATTGGGATTTAATCAGTGTATAAAACAGACTGTTCACATAATTGATGTCTAATTGTAATGGCCTTTATTGGTCCTATTATAAATCTCTCTGGGGTGTAACGGGGCAGGCTTCCTCGTGGTACATACTGGGTAAAGCTAACACTGCTACAACTTCTACCATACACTATATATGTATATATATATATATATATATATTAACAGCTTCACAGACAGTAGTAACACAGGAAGAGTTAACTAAGATATGCTCGACACAAAGATACTGGAGTTGATGGACCATCACGTCAAACCGACTCACTTACGCGTCATGGTAATATAGTAATACATTGGTGGTCGTCTGCTTCGGTACTTGCCACACATGCTGAAGCATGTATGAGACAAATCGGCTCCCTAACATTCTGTTACACCGAACGAAAAGATAGACCGAAGTAGGTTGAATAACAAACGTTCATGACGTCAAAAACCAGAAAAAGAACATAAGGGCGGAAATCGGGATGTTGCAGAAACGTCTGTTTCACTGCCTTAACTGTGAAATTCGATTGCTCAGTTATTCTTTTTGAGAAAAGGTGACTTGAAAATGTCTCAACAACGTGATTTACCGGAATCCATTACATGGCGTATTATAGGCAGACTTGAATCCGGGCAAACACAACGTAGTGTCGCGGACGCTGTATCAGTCGCCAGAATTATCGTTGCAAGGCTGTGGAATCGATTCCAAGAAACAGAGAATGTTAGACGTCGACCAGGGCAAGGTCGGCCACGCGCCACTACAGCAACTCATGACTGTTATATACTGTTAACAGCTCGTCGAATCAGAACAGACAATGCTACTCAGCTGCAAAGACAGTTGCTCTTGGCAACAGGACGAAAGGTGTCCAGCCAAACAGTACGTAATAGGCTTCATCAGGGAGGTGTCTAAGCACGTAGTTCAATGGTCTGCATTCCGTTGACCTCACGCCACCGTGCGGCCCGAAGAAGATGGGCTGCTGAACATCTAGATTGGGAGCAACATGATTGGAGCCAAGTGCTGTTTACAGACGAGTCACGATTCAGTCTGGAGTGTGACACCCGACGTGTTTTGGTATGGAGGGAAAGGGGCACTCGAAATAACCCCACATTCCTTCGTGAAAGGTCACAATACAGACGAGCTGGTTTTATGGTATGGGGTGGAATCAGCATAGGTGGACGTACGGACCTGCATATCATTCGGAATGGTACTTTGGCGGCCCGAAGGTATGCAGACGAGATACTGAGACCTCGTGTCATACCTTACGCTGCAGCCATTGGAGATTCCTTTGTTTTCCAGCATGATAATGGCAGACCGCATACAGCTCGTCTTGTGGAGAACATGCTTGCAGCTGAAACAATGCAGCGTATGGAATGGCCAGCGTGCTCTCCTGACCTGAATCCAATCGAGCATGTTTGGGAAATGCTCGGACGACGCATTGCTACGAGATCAAGGCCTCCTTTTACTCTCCGAGACTTGGAGATTGCACTTCTTGAGGAGTGGAACAGTATTCCCCAAAGTCTTATCGATAACATCACCGCAACCATGGAATACAGGTGTGCAGCAGTCTTAGCTGTTCAAGGAGACCACACGCCATATTAAAAATCTTGCATCATTTCTAAACAATACTTTTTTTTATCGATTACATGTAACTAAATTGTTGCCCGAAATCATCTTTTCATGTT